>CM021108.1:449659062-449755411 GCA_007115665.2 Sequoiadendron giganteum | reverse complement strand
CAAGGTACAAAAATATAGAAGAAAAAAAGGGCCCTTGCCTCTGGTGGGGCGTGTGTGCAAAAAGTGCACAACACATACCTAAGTCACACCAGAAAATTTTTCCATGTAAAAACAATATAGTTGAATATGAATCTCTCATAACAAGTTTGAGAATGGATATAAAGTGGTAGATTAAAGAATTATAGGTTTATGGTGATTCACAACTAGTAGTGAGATAGGTCAACAATGACTATTAGATGAAAGATAAAAAAGTTGAATCTATACAAAAGGATGATAGATAGCTTCAAGGATTACTTCACTATCATTTTATTTTAGCAAATTCCTAAGATCAATAAAAAGGAAAAAAATGTTATGACCATAATTGAGCCTCTATTAGATATGCCGCACAATAGTCACAAGTGTAAGTTTCTTGTTGAATAACTATTATTACCAACATTTGAAGTTCTTGAATCAAAATTCATGTGCAAATTTGTTGGTCCCAATTCCCCTTGGTACTATGAAATATTCCATTATCTCCAAAATAGTATCATACAACCCAACCTCACTACCAACCTCAAAAAAACCTTTATCTGACGATCATACCACTTTGTCATTATTAGTGATACCCTTTATAGGAAAATTCTCGATGGTGCAATACTTAGATGCCTTAAATTGGAAGAGTCTAAAAATTCCTTGCAAGAGGTGCAAAAAGGTGCTTGTGGGTCTCATTAAAGTGGTCATACCCTTGCCAATTAGTTCCTAAAAAATGGATACTATCGGTTGAATATGAAACAAGAAGCAAGTCAATTTATGAAGAAATGTCTATAGTGTCAACAACATGGTGACCTCATTCATGCTCCAGTGCAGGAATTGTAACCCATAACTACACCTTTACCTTTTTAAAAATGGAGGTTCAAAATTATAAGAAATATTTCTCCTACATATTCTAATGGCCATAAGTTTATCATCACCACCACTGAGTATTTCAAAAAGTGGATCAAAGCTATTCCTCTAACCTACATTACTAGCAAGCAAATTCCAAAGTTCATTTTAAACTACTTAATTGGTTAAGACTATTTGTTGTTATCACAAGCTATGGATTAGGAGCTTATCAATTAGAAACACCTAAATGTGACCCTTTGCAAGATCCTATCAATAAAAGTCACATCAAATGGTTCTATGCTTAACCTATTAGGGTATTATCCTATTTAAAAAATAAAAAAAAGTATAAAATAGTAAAGAGAAAAATTACCCTCTAGTGAAAACCACTTCAATGGCGCTTTGGACAAGTACCTTGGTGAAAACCTAAAAAAAATGTGCCATGTGTAAATAAGCACCATCTACCATCTATCAAAGTTCTTTCCCATCTCACCCATAATAAAATCCACTTCATCCATCCATCTACTATATCTCCATCAACACCCATAAATTGGCTTGGTATTCAACTAGTATCTATTGCCACCCATATCATCTAACATTGTCCTATGAAGATCATTTTATTCCATAATAAAATGATCTAGTATCTAATTGGGGGCATCTTCCTAAAATTGTTTGTCGGATTGGATACTTTTTCATCACCTAAAAAGTCTAAAAACATCAAAATAAAATAAAAATCCAAAACCATTCAAATAATGCAAAAATCCAAAATAGCCTCAAATATTCTAAAAAGGAACAAAAACATTTAATTATTAAAAAATCTAAAAACAACCTCAAATTTTTCAAAATTCCAAAAAAATTAAAAAATTCTAAAAATGTCAAAAAAAATCATTGCAACTTGCCTATACACAATAAAATTTTCATCCATAGTAAACCTATCATCGAAACCATATTTGAAAAACTAAGCAAGAAAAAATATAGCATTCATGAAAAATTATGAGCATTGATAGTTATCAAAGCACACCAAATACCTACATGTCAATGGCCTAAATCATCTAATTCAAAATCCAACATATTTTCCTTAACAAATATATTGTTCCTACAATAGGCACATTCATGGATCAATAATTACAATCTCTCTAGAAAGAGATATGATGGATTTCATATGTTTTGTTAGTTGGTCTTTTCTTTTGGTTTATCTTTTATCTCATTCCATTGCTCATTCAAAGCCACCTTGATCTTTAATATCTTGGTATGTCTAGAGGGGTATGTAATGGGGCATATTCATTGATATCATTTGTTGTGTTTGTGGGATGCTATTGTAATATGATCATGGTGAATTCTTTGCTTGTGCATATAGGGATAGTTTCAAGCAATACAATGAAATTTTCATATGAAGTTCTTTATAATTTTTGTGTATAGGCCTAACTTGCTTCAAGGCTTCATTCTCTCACATGATCAAATATGGTTTTTGTATGTTAGGTACATGAAAAAGGATACTCCTTTTATTTCTAGAGTAAAATTATATGCAATAGATATGATGCCACCCCCACTGGACTGATGAATGAGGTCTACTCCTCAAAGGGAGTAGAGAAGATCATTGTTGCAGTAATTGTTGAAATGAACAAGACAATTGAGAGGGGGGGTGAATCATTTGTATCAAATAACTTTACTTCCATTCTGAAGCTCTCAATTTTTTTCTTAGCAGCTAGTTTCCTTGACAACTTCCCTAGAAATAAAATATAGAAGTTTGTAAAGTCTTTTGGCACATGTTGACATCAATGAAAAATGAGGATATTGTTGGAAGAATGAAGAAGATCACATATATTGATATAGTTTTTGTTGTCATTGATGTCACCATGATATATGAGTTGCAACTACAAGATTCAAAGTCATGTTAAATTTGATATTCTAAACCGGTAATGCAGGATCATCCTCCGGTATTTTGCTTTGGATTTCCCTCCGGTAGATAGTTGCTACTCCAGATTTTGGGAAATGGTTTTTGGTTGATAGAAGAATGCATGGAAAATAATTCATGTATACAGATGCTCGTGGTCATCACCGATATCTTTTTTATTGATTACCTTTTTTGTTATTAGGTCTGTTGTTGGCCGACCTAATAAGTGGTTGAAGATGAAATGGATTAAATTTTATTTGTGTAATCCATGCCGAAATATAGTTGCATGCCACATGTTTGAATTATTGTTGAGAAGATTTGTGAAGCTAACCTGATTGTTATCTATGGGAAAATCAAATATATATTTAGGATGTTTTTGAGACAAATGTATGAATGTGAGTTGAGGTATGTGAATGTTAGTAGACTATATGTGGAAGCGAAAAGAGCAAAGAGTGATCTGCTGGCATGCAAATTCTTGAGCTTGAAAGGAACTGAATTTGTACTCTAAGGTGTACTTTCATCAGTTCAATTTTGGTGGTTATCCATTTTGTTACTTCATCTTTGTAGGCAGTGAGCCTCCCATTTTTGGATAGTGAGTCCTGACAGAGATCCACCCTTTTTATAATATCTTATAACCGGTTATACTATATTGTGAGTTAATCCTCACCATGGTTTTTCCCATTCTAGGTTTTCCACGTAAAAATCTTGGTGCTTCATGTTGAGTTAATGCTTCTTCTTGTCTTAATTATCATATGCTTTGGATTAATTGGATGGTGTTTGTTCAATAAGTTGAAGAAGATACTGATTCACCCCCCTCTCAGTATCTTGGATATTTAACATTCATCGTACCTTAGTGCATAGTTTCTACTTGCTATATCAAAATATAGATTTCTCACTATTCTTTAACATAACCTAAAGAAAAATAAAAAATCATCTATCCTATCTCAAAACATATCCAATAAAATATTCAAATCCATCCAATAATCATAAGTTTTCTTGATATTTGATCAATATCATTCATTCAACATGTTTTAATCTATCTATCCATCTAATCATCTATATTTTCTTCTATCCTACTCAACATACTAATAATTCTATCCAAGTATCATGACATACACAAAATTATCCATCACATCCTATATCCACAAAAATATTGATAACATCATATATCCACACATCATAGCATCCATACATCATCCATCTTGCATACTCATCATATATTGTATCAAAATACCAAAAAAATAATCATAGCATTCCATCATATATCCATATATCATAATATCATATCATATATCATGCATCCATAAATAATCAATACCATCATAAATAACACACCATAACGTCATAATCTATACACCACTACACATTGTCACATCATCCATTATATAAAAATCATATAGATAATATTGCATTTGACACATGAATCATAATCATAGTCATCTCATGTATCATAAAGTTGTATGTCATGATACAAAAATCTATATAATAAATGTGTGTACAACTAGCTATTAAGAGCCATAAAATACATATATACATTGACAAAAATGTGTCTACAAAGTGTATATGTACATTAGTGTAATAAAAATATGATCACACAAAAATGGCCCCCTCTCTTACCAACCAGAAGAATGAGGATGAGGAGAAGGTACCCACCTTTTGGATCCTTGATCCCTTGACCCTTGTGGCTGTTGAGATTGTTGTTGTAGCTGGGAAGGATGACCCACATATCCTCCCTCTAAACTACCACTAACTTCCACTGAACTCATCATGGATAATCGAGGTTGTCTCCTACTAGATAGGACCACTACCTCATAGAGGGTATGATAATAGTCAACCTCCTACTCTAGAATTCTAACCTCCCACATATGACCAGTTATCGAAATCATCACTCCATGCCTTCAATCATCTAGTTGTTGTCTCTTGGCATGCTCAGTGTCTCTCTCCATAGTTATTTGAGCCACTCATGTCTCTAGATACTATCTTTACATCTCTCTTTGAGGTCCGCTAGTACCTCTCTGAGGTCCTCTATTTTAGTTGTACAATGAGACCATCCCTCCTTTCCTACTCTCTCATTGAGAGCAACTCAGAGCTAGACACCTCCAAGATCCACTCTTTGGTGCATCTCCTCCCTGATGTTCCCCCTCTCCTATGGGTACTACTATTGGCACCCCCATCTATTATCCTTTGTCCTTAACCATTTGGATATTCACCTCTTCCCACTGCCATTGTTTGCAGTCTCTACCTATCTTTGCATCCCTCCTCCTCCCCTTGCCTCCAATCAATCCACCCTCAGGATGTGTAAACCTTAATGGCCTCTGAGAAATCCATCAAGCATCATAATTTATAGTAAATCTTGGGTCCTCAACCCCATATACCCATATCCATTGAATAGGTGCCAAATATAGAACTAATGTAACTACAACCTATGGGTACTGGTATGAGTCCCTAATAAAAAATCTCTCTTTGGGTACTAAAAAATAGTGAATGGTAATTAGGGGATGGTACATCCTACATCTCTTCAAATTTTCATCTAACCATATCTAGTAGATACCTCTCTATGATGTAGGGAATGCACCCAATGATCCATCAGGTCTTTCTGTAGTATGGAAAGTGAACACCATCATCATCCCATAACTCAAAATGAAGCCATGATCTCCATTTGAACTTGTTTATATCGTCAATAATCCTCCACCAATAGTATAGGTCTCCTAGATGGTGCTATGTGAGAGATGTGTCATATTTGTAAATAAAGGGGTCACCCACTACTTGGATTGCCTCCCCAATAGATATGGTGATTAGTATGTGCTCCCATTCCCAATTATGGACTAATTTCACACTCACTGATAAACCGATGGTTGATCAGTAAACCACCTAATATATGCCATTTTAGAGATGTGTTAAGATGAATGGTCCTCATGAATAAACTCGATCTCCTCCATCATCTTCTCCAAAACTTGGCCTCATCCAATTGAGAATCCCCTAGAATGCCAATTAGGCATATGATCTGTCCACAAATAATTCCAAGGTCATCACTATGATAATATCATCCATGACCCCAATGTACTATTAGAGGTGGATCTACTCATTGTTGATATCAAGCTTGTCATCTTGCAGAACTCTCTCCAAAGCCTCTACACCAGAGTTGGGCTCATATGAAACCCTTTCTCCATGAATCAGAACCCTTAGTATGTACCACACATCCTCTAAAGTAATAGTAGCCTTTCTTGTTAGTAGCCTAAATGAGAAAGTCTCTGAATTCCACCTCTCCATGATCATGGTCATGAAGGCTCAATGTGCTTAGATATCCAACATATGAGCTATATGGTATAGTCCGATTGGGCCCATGAACTCTATATCCACCTTGCTCAGATGGACCATCTGGTCAAGAAACCTAGGTTGTCACTCTCACAACAATATAGTATCATGTACCACTTACAAGCATAGCACCCACAACATTAATTTTCTAAAAATATTAAAAAAAATCTAAGTCTACAAATCCCTAAATCAAAGGTGGGATTTTTGTCAAATGTGTTGTTTCATCACAACCATATGTGAGTTTTTTTTTATTATCAAAAGTGATGCTTTATGATTTCATAAGTGATTTGTTTTATAAGCGTGTCACTTTGTAACAGTCATAAGCAAAATAAAATTTGAAATTGATTCACTATTACAAAAGCATCGCATTGGGGTACAAACACGTTGCGATGAGTTTCATAAGAAGAGTATAACTCCATGCTTTTTATTGCCTAGTTTCTTCTAACATTTATTATGAGTAAAGCTACATAAAAGAAAAAATTCTTTAGATATGTATAAGGGGATCTACTTTGACGGGCTGCTAGAACTAACAAACTGCATTTGCATGATGTGTTGCATGTGTAATAGAGGCCATCTCTACAAGGTCTTTGTGAAGGAATTCAACTCTAATATTTGGAAATCTATAACTATGAAAATTAAAATGAGGTGGAAATGGACCCCAAAGGAATATATGGTCCCCAAAACCTTGTTGTCATCCCTCCCACCCACTTCATCCTATTTGTCCTCTTTGTCATCTTTGCTGATTAGTTTCTTGGCCTCCTAGAACCTAAGTTTTATTCCTCTTCTTCACTAAATCTATCCCTTCAACTTGTTGTGTGACCGACCCAAAAAATTATTTTTCCAACCAACCTCTCGAGGGGTAGCCTACCATACTTTCATAATTACTTCATCCACTAGAGTATAGTGGTGCATGATTTTTTTTCCAATTAGTATTATGTCTTTGAAACAACATAATATGTGCATCGTCTCAAAGAGGGGAAAAATGCAGACACCTAAAATTGTCTAAATGTATTACACACTCATAATTCACCATTTCATACCATTTTCCTCATTATCCCCTAATTCATTAATTTTGATTAAATATTCCAATTATTTGATTAAATTAACTAATTTCCTCTATTAATTGATTAATTCATCAAAAACCACCATAATTTATTGTTTTCCTCTAATTCACCTTAATTAAATAATTTTAAATAATTTAACTAAATTCAATTTTTAATCTCTCCACCTTAATTAAATAATTTCAATTATTTAGTTAATACTATTTTTTTCTCTCACACACTTGATTAAATAATTTTTAATTATTTAGTTAAAGATCCTAATTTATTCTCATCTCACAATTAAACAATTTCTTAATTATTTAATTAGCTAATTTTCCTCCAACTTGCACATGGCATATTCCATTTTCATGAAAGAGAATATTCTCTTTTCAAATATCTTCCCTCCAAAATATCTTAAAATATCTTCCTTAAATAAGGGGATCATCTTTAGTTAATTTAAGCTCTCATTCAATCTCATCAATTGATCTCTTGATCTAATCTCATCCCTTTATCTGCATCCTTTGATCTCCTTTGTTGATCAAACCTTCATGAAATATATAAAACAAACCCTTTCCTTCAATTCAAATCCATTCACAATCCTTAGAGAATTCAAAGTCTTCATGAGCTTGAGCATTCATCATTTATTCATTATTTTGAGCATTTTAGCTACCATTGCGAGTCAAGATCTTCATCAACAAGATTTTTCAATATGGGTTATGCATAATTGAGCAATCCACATATCAAATTATCATAATTCAAAAAATGGAGTACTAGGTTTGAATGTTTATTATTGTGCTCTTTATTTTTATTTTATCCATTTAATTCATCACATTCAACTTCACTGGTTAATAGGTGTAATTGATCTCTTAATTCTATTTGTTTGATGGTTTCTAACCCTAATTGCTATAATTTATCTTTTTAATAATTTCTCTTTATTCTCATTACATATTTTGGCATGTCCAGTGGGATCCACATCCCAAATTTAACATCATTTTTAGTTTTTGATAAGTTACATGTCATAGTGACATGTTTGAATCAGATTGACGCTTTTGATGTAGAGCGTCACATTTGACAAAAAATGATGCTATTTAAAAGTACATAGAAACATGAGGAATTTTCATGCTTTTGATAGATTAATCCTTCTTTGTTTTTTGTGATTTTAGGTTACGACACTTATGATGAGTACAACAACACATATGATGTGAATTGTTGTGTTTGGCACAAATTTATGCTTTTGCACAATTACATGAATTATTTTGAGGTATATCAGTACTTTTGACATCATTATAGTGACACTTTTGACTATTTCAATAGTACATTTAATTTTGTCTTTTGGATTTTACCCTAACCCTAACGTGTGCTTGATATTTTGAGACTAATGCATTTGTGTAGCCATGGAATATGTTGGGAGAAGACAAGAAATCTTGAAATTACTAAAAAAATCTTCTTGTAAGGTTTCTTTATTCTTTTAGTTTCTTTAAAATAAACCACAGGTTTGAATTTAGGTTTTAATAAAAGAACTTGTTTGTCATGTTTGGTAAGTCCTTGGATATGTATGCTCTCTCCTTATTCCTAGTGTGAACTTGGAGATTAGAAATATCTTAGGATTTTGATTTTGTTGGTTTATTTGAGGATTCGATTATTTGTGTATACTCTTCCCTTGGGACTACTAAGAACAATATTGGGAATAAAAAATGATATTATATTCCATATAATTTAGTAGGAGGCCTTCTTGGGGATCTCATCACCTCAATGATGAGCTCAACCAAATTTAAAAGTGAGGTATATAAAGGGGGAGAATGAAATTTATACCCCAAGGTGTGACTAGTGTCCTATAAGCCAAGCCTGAAGATCCTCGGTTCATCGAGAATTATATAGGTGATGAGAAGAGGGGAGACCCATCAAATCAAGCATCCTTGAAAAGGTGTACTATTCAAGAAAACACTAGAAACCTTTAATACCATCGGTAATTGGCTTAGTAGGGTGTAGAGTATAGTACCATGCCCGAAGTTACTCACCACATACTCTTCTCTTGTTGAGGTGGCATAATTCCTTGTTGGACCTAGTACTTCTAAGGAAAGGGGTAGTAAGGTGGTACATGGCCTTATCATACCCTAGTTAATCATTCATTTGAAGGTATTATGCTCCAGTGGGTCAGATTTTACTAAGTCAATACACCTTTTTACCACTAATTATGTTGTTCTTTTTGAAGTTTTCTCTTGTTTAGACCTGTGTTCGCCATATAGTAGATTTTATTTGAAAAGACTCACACCATTATCTTAATTTAAACCTTGGAGTTAGTCTTGCATGTTATTATTTATTGTGTTTTATCTCTTTCCAAATCAAAAAAATCAAGATAAGTGCTCAAAATAGTCATATAAGTCTAAAACCCTAGACAAATTCATGTTTAACTTGCAGAATAATGCCTTTATGTCACAATGATTCTTCTAAATTATCATAGTGACGCTTTTGCAAATTTTTCATGCTTTTGATTGCAACTCGATGCTTTTAAAAAATAACATTGACACATTTTATTTACATCTAGACACTTCTAAGAAATTTGACGAGTTTGATCCAAAACTTGCTCTCTCAATCAAGAAAACCCTAAATTGTAGCATAGTGATGCTTATGCAATGAGCCTTTCCTTTTGAATTACATAGTGGCCTTTTGAAAAATCCCAATTATTTTTCCATAAATATTAACTTTTGATAGGGGTAGTGTCATTTTTTTGATAAGTTAAAATGACACTTATGAAAGCAATTATTTTGGCTACCCAATGTTGTGTAATCTCACAACATGCCTCATTTTTCTTGAGCAAAATAGAGACCCTCTTATTTTTTTTCTTTCACTTGATTTGGAGGAAGTGGTAAAACTATGTAATTCCCTTGAAAAGTGCCAAAAGAGGGGAAGAAGTAATGTTTTTCATCATTTGAAATACTCAAGAGGTAAAATTCTTTATCAATTTTTTTGGCCTTGTGGAATCGAGAATTTCGCTTTGTCATGTCCTGTATTCGCTAAAGTTAAATTCCAAATTAAAGTATCTGGTAACAAGGTCTATACCTGATAGGGTCCTTTTTCTTGATCTATATTCACTTAATTGATTAAAGGAGGTCAACAAACCCAGATGAAGCATTATCAAAAGTCGTGAAATCAGGAATCTTAAGTCCTATTGAATGAATCATGTCTATCCTTTGCCTAAACTAGACCTACTTGAGCCTTTTGTAGTGGGTAACTTCTCTGAATTTTAAACCCTAAGCGTCTTTAGATGATGACAGTTTACCATGTCCAAATTTGATAATAACCCTCAATAATTTTTTTTCTCCAACGTTGACCATCAAAAAAGGATGTTGTTGTCATGCTCGCTTTATTTTTTTCAAAATTAAAATAAAGCTTGATGATCAAAATCTTTGTCATTAATTCCTAAGCTACCACTCTCATACAATCTCCAATATATTTAATTAAAATGATTATTAGGTATTAAGAAAGGTGGCAAAATTATCACATTGTCATTATGGAAGTGTACATTTTACCTTTGAAAAATGCCATGACATGCTCAAGAAGACACATATGAGAAAATTGCAGAAATCAAAGAGCCAATTGAGAGGGTAAAGAAGGTGGGAGCTCCAAAATTTGAGATGGTATAGCTGTCATCAATCATTTTATTTAGCTCAAAAGTCGCTCTCAATTGAACTAGGTATTTTCTAGATTAAGTTTTAATGTTTGGCATGTAGCTGGTATTCATGAAAATATTATATTTTGGTTAGTTTTACTTGTGTGTGTAGGTGAATTTTCCCAATATAAAATGCAAATAAAAATGAAATGCAAGCAAGGAAAAACACAAACAACACCTCAACGATTAGCCTAGTTGAACTTGAACAAAATAAATGACAAAGAGAACAATTTTACTTTTCCCAAATTGATGAGTTGGTTGGCCCTATTGATCATTTGATTTGTGTGCTCCTTTCAATGGAAAATAGCATAAAACCTAGTTCTAAATGATTGTGAGATGATGAAGAATGCAATGGTGCAAGTGGGTATTACAATGGGTGCTTGATATGGATGCAAAGAGTGTTGCAAAAATGGAGGTTTTTGGATGCTTGAATGCTTATATGTTTTTTCTTGATTGCTTGCATGAATTGTTGATGTAAAAGAGGAAAAATCCTCTAATTTTAGGGGAAGTTCCACCAAACAATGGATGGTCAAGATGAAGCCACCATGGAAAATATCAAGGGCTAGGGTGAGTTGAGAACTCACAAGCCCTCACACCTTGACATGTGGCTAATGAGGTGTCAAAGGAGATATGAGGTGGAGGTAATTTATAGGACCTTGGGAGTGGGACAAGATATCCTCATAAATGAGATCCTTGTCCACATGTGGGTGACAAGACATTCAAAGAATTAAAAATTACTTGAAAGGGCCTAGGGGGAATAAATGTGAATTTAAAATGCACATTGGGAAGGGGTTGCCTTCTCCAAAAGGAGAAAGCATTTAATAAAAGGTTGAATTGGAGATATGCCATAAATGGCATAGGGATTAGGTTGTGCAAACAAGGGATTAGATGATTTAATGTAAAATTAATTCAAGTGGAGGATTATGGAATATGTGACACTAATATTGATTAAGGGGTGTGCACATCCTAATCACAGGTTACTTAAATTAACCTGGATTAGAAAAGAATTATTGAGGATGGGACAAGGAGAGAGAAATAATGAATTTAAAAATTAATTTAAATTCATAAAAGTAAGTGAATAAATTAAACAAATTAGAATATTTATTTAACTTAGAGAGGAAAGGGGATAAATGATGAAGTTTTTAATTATTTAATTAAATAACTTAGGAAGTTTAGCAAAAGAGAGAAATTAATTAAATGATAAATTATTTAATTAACATGGGTGAGGGATGTGGGATATAGGAATAAAAGGGGAGGAATTTGACCGTATGGGGGTGGTCAAATTCCGGTGTCTACATTTTTCCCCTCTTTGAAATACTATTAGAATAACAGTGTTTCAAAGAGAAATAAAACGTAGATGAATAAATAGAAGAAAAAACTAAAAGGTAATTCCCTAGCATGAGAAAATTCGTGTAGGTTGTCCAATCATAGAAAAAGGAGACAGATGCCCCAGTATCACTGAAAAATGGACAGGATGGAGGAATGACGGAAAATGACAGGGTATGCCCCCTCGAGAGGGCAGATGGGGAAGAAAAAGGGGCCTCGGGTGACTTTTCGATATGGAGAAATAGAGGGTACCACGCGATAGAGTGTGAAAAAATGTGAAGAATTCCTTTTGAACGGAGGCAAATAGACAAACGAGGTGAAAATGGCGGCCCGCGAAAGAAAAGGGATGGAGGAATTAAAAAGAGGTTAAAAAGGGGAAAAAGTGAGAAATTATAAATAGTGAATTTCAAATTTACTATTTATCATTTGCAGACTTGGCAACTGACTCAACAAGAGAGAGAGGAGGAGAGTGACAAGGACAACTGACGGGTCGAGCGAGGATGAGGGGTTCATGGATGATGATCTCATCCATTGAGGCAATGAGGTGCGTGGGTTCTACTACGAGTGCCTGGTACCCCACTAGATAGATTCTGAAACCCTACCTGGTGATATCAATTGATTGTTTTAAATTTTTATGCATTTCGGATTTCAGGTTTTTGGGAGATTGGGAGGGGATGAGCTCACCACAATTAGTGAATTCTCCTATCGGGTGAGACAAATGGGTTAAAGGAAAATTCACCCCAAAAGGGGTGATTTTTCTTGGGACAAAGGCGACTACGAAGTCACCTGAGGGAGGGGCAAGTTCATCTATTTGTACAATGAATTTTCCCATCTGACAAGGTGAGCGAAGAAAAGGCGAATTCACCCCGAAAAGCGGTGGTTTCACCAGAGGGCAGAAAAGAAGGGCGAATTCACCAAATAAAAAGGTGAATTCACCAGGGGTAGAAAGGAAAGGCGAGTTTTCCCAGGAAAGAGGCGATTTTGCTAGGGAGCATGGAAAAGGGTGAATTCGCCAAATAAAAAGATGAATTTGCAAAAGGGAGGAAAAAGGTGAATTCACCTAAAAAGGCAAAATTACGAAACGTAAAAAAGGCAAATTCACCTAAAAAGGAAAAATTGCAAAGGGGATAGGAGAAAGGAGAATTCACCTAAAAAGGAAAAATTGTGAAGGTAACAAAGGCGAATTTGCACAGGGGAGGAAAAATAGGCGAATTCACCTTAAAAAAAGGCAAATTTGCAAAAGATAAAAAGGGGGGGAATTCATGTTCTAGAAGGGTGAATTCATAAAAAAATCGGGGCAAGAGGAGGGAGAAAGAAAAAGGCATGATGAAAGACTGACAGAACGTTATGTGTGGATGCAGGACATAAAGACTCTGAGGATGCATGAGAGACACTCAACTATGTTGGAGGTGACCATCGTGGCGATGAGCGACGAGGATCATGTGGTACTGACAAAGGCGATATTATTACATATGTTGGAATATCCCAACATTAGAGTACATCGAGTGCTATTGAAAACACTGATGGAGAGGTGGAGCTTGGAGACCTCTACATTTCATCTCTTGACTAGGGAGATGACAATGACGTTAGAGGATGTATAGAGGATATTGCAGCTACCAATTGGAGGGAACCTACTTAGCTAGACACAGAGCTAGGGGAGAGAGCAGGATAGGAGCCTACGAGCGATCTTCGAATGGATAGATCTCCCTATCTATGGGGAGACTTAGACTTGGATGGATGTTTGGGACTGGAGGTTCCTGCACTATCGTTATACCTCTGCGGACTGATCAGTGGGATCCTATTACAAGATAGGAGTGGGAGATTTTGCAGCCTCAAGATCATTGAGATTGTTTGACACATTATGGAGAGGAGAGAGGGGGAGATTGCATGGGGAACATGTGTACTAGTATAGTGGTACAGGGACAATGCATGTGGTTTGCTATAGGAGAGCCCTCAGTATTACACACGTGACATTGCTTCAAGTGTGAGCCTAGGAGTACATCACTATGGTGAGGATGAGGGATTTGACAGTAGGGGAGCAACATGAGACACTACTAGTAGCATATTGGTATGGGACATAGTACGATTGGTGCCTGCACTACTTGGATGTGAGTGACCTAGAGGGGTGGAGGAGGAGATTGGATGATCTTTAGGGGGACCAAATAGTATGGAGACCTTACCAACGGAGGATTTTTTTTGGATGGAGAGCGGATGAGAGGAGGCATAGGGGATATTTCTTCACCGTGTGTTACTTGATCAGTTGAGACCCACAGATCGTTGAGCTTCACAGACTAGATAGGGTGACAAGGTAGTTCAGAGTATAGTAGGATATCCCTTTAGGGCCTCAAATATTTCATCAAATTAGTTGAGATAACTTGTGGGGTGATCCAGTTATATCAGATTTTTCTAGATAGACATGGGAGGAGTTACAACTAGTGTCGTATCCGAGGAGAGTAGTGGAGGTAGATGCAGGAACAACAGTGAGATACTCTGCATGGTGGATAGAGCATAGACCCGGATGGATCATGACGGTGCACCTGATTATAGGGGCACTAGGTTATGGTTTAGAGGATGAGAGGATGCTAGTAGGATAGAGACGAAGGGATAGGATTAGTGGTCAACAATGGAGGAGAGGCAGGGTAGATGTAGAGATGGAGGATGTAGGAGAGCAACATCAGCCCATGAGTGCGAATGCTATATAGGTAGAGCCACTCATGATGGTACCATATGTACCACTATCACTCGAGGACCTAGCAATATTATTGACAAGAGCTCTTGCGAGACTCAAGATCATGGAGCATAGGCTCAAGGATTAGAGGCAAATCGAAATAGATTGCAAGTGGAGATAGAGAGATTATAGGAGGAGGGACAAAGGGACTATGAAGCTCTAGAAGATGAGGCCTCTAGGATGTCTAAGGAGAGGGGTACCATGTTGAGGGAGATAGATGAGGCATGGTAGGAGAGAGACAAGATGAGGAGGGAGAAGGATGAGTTGAGGAGGGAGAAGGATGAGCTCTAGGATAGGGAAAACTGTGTAGAGGTGGTGATGGGGGATATGGGGGCCATCCTAGAGAGGGTAGAGGTAGTAGAGGCATAGGTAGAGTTGCTGCAAGGGGAGATGTCATGGATGCAGGTGTAGATAGACCAGTTGAGGATGGAACATGATGCATAGGATTAGGAGAGGAGATACCTAGCTGGGTTGCGAGATAGGTACAAGGTAGAGCAGGATACAATGAGGGTATAGGTAGTAGAGAGGGATGCATACATGAGAGAGGCCAACTACTATATGGGGGCTTGCTTTAGAGAGGTTCGAGATCCCACATGACCTATACCTCCATACATCCGAGTGGTACCATAGATTCCAAAATTTTCACGATCAAAAGGGACACACACACACAAATACAATAGTTACTATGAGACTCCCTTGCACAGAGGGTTAGTACTAGGCTCCCCTCAGAGATCAGATGGAGCCAACACAAGGTAGAGATGACAAGGTTGATAGGATTACAATTTTTATAGGTGCAGGGTGTATAGATATGAGACAGGGACAAAGGCCACATGTTCCACAGTGTAGACCAAACATGGATCATGCCCTTCGTTGATGTGGTCACCATAATTAAGCAACACTTTATACCTATATTTTATTCGATGATTGTTGATGGATATGTAGCTATGATGTATGATGGACTTGATGTTTTGACATTTATATACCATACAATGGCCTTTATTTACACTGTGCATTTATAGTGTGATGGATACTTATTTATGGATGCGTTTATGGACATGATTTTATTATGAGATATGCAAATTGTTATGATATATGTATGCATCTATGACAATTTATGTGATATGCTTATGTGGATGACATGGATGAAATGCATTATGCCTAATATTTTGTGATGTAGGGTGTGATGGATTACATGTTGTGATTATGTTACTAATGTTTTGTGATGTAGGTGGTGATGCATGCATGGACATTGTATAATTATTTTAATTTTAATTTCATGATGTGTACCATGGATATGTTATTGTGATGTTTTTGATACGGTAAGTAACATTTACAAGGTGCTGTACCCTTTACACAATGAGCCCCAAGGGCCAAAAAAGATCAAGTCCAAGATTAACAAAAAAAGCTAGTCAAAAAATAGAAACAACTAAATAACAGTACATTGACCAAAAAATAACATCAGAAGCACCAAAACATAGACCAAAGAACATCTAACTGGCATTATCCTAGTTTTTAGCTAGGAGGTCCATGGCCTCATCCCCGACCCACTCTTGATTCTCATCAAAATTATTTCCCTCTAGCTCATCCTTAATCACAACAAATAGATTGTTGGTGAAAAAATGAACCAACTTCACAATGAAGTAGGTTAGGCCCCTGAATCTCTTATCTGGCTTTTCCATTCTTTCTTCAAGCACATGACGCTCCACTCCCTCGACAGTGACCTTTGGGTTCTCAACTTGCTCAGTATCCAAAGGGTGTGAAGACTGAGAGGCCGAGTTCACATTCGACTCTTTGCTAATGTCAGGGATGATGTGGGCTCCTTTCACATTTTCCTCCTCTTCCTCCTCTTCCTCCTCAGACATGTCCTCCTCCTTGTAGTCTTTACTATCTGACTACTCCTCCTTCGAGTCCATCACCACTTGTCTTTTTTAATTATTTTTTTCCAATCTCTCGGACCTCCGAATAGTGGTCTCTCCACCAATCATAATTGTTGCTTCTACCACAGTGTCACCCTTGGAATCCTTCCCCACAACATTTTTTCCTCTGCCCTCTTTCGCCATTGGCTCAATTGAGCCCTTTTTGTCATCTTTTCACTTTTTATTTGGTGTGGCTTTGTAAGCAGTTTTGGTTGAAGTAGCCTTGAGCTCACACAGACTGTTCGCAACACTCGTCTGAGCATTACCCACATTACCCTTGAGTTTTTTAGCAACATGCTTAGGTTTAGGATTATTAGTAGCAATCGAATGGGGTTTTAGAATGGGGATTTTTGACTCAGTAGAGGAAATGTTAGCAAAAATGAGGGGTTCAACATCCTCCACACGAACAAAAAAAATGGGCTTCGGTGGACATAAAGTGAGGTGGAAATGATAGAGTCTCATGATAAGCCCCTAGTGGAGAGGTAGAGGAGGGATTTCTTCTGAGTTAAGGCTAGCAGTATCCTTGCATTTTTCCATCAAACTTTCCAAATCCATAAGTAGAAAGAACATAAAACTTAAAAGAACTTTGTTCCTAAGATGATTCAACAGAGGGAAGTGGTAGAAAAAGTAGATTTTAAATCTACCTTCGAGATTCACGTATTTCATGAGGGCCAAACAAACTTGGTCCCAGGGCTTCAGAAGGGCTTCCTGTTTGAACCCTGACTAGTTGCAGACCGACTCCTCACTCCCCACAAAGAACACGTTCATACTATCATTATCTTAGGTTCTAGTGTTCTTTAGATACTTTTTTCCTATGCTTTGCATCCTAGTAGCCTGCACTATCATATCTTCACTAACTTCAAATATATTCCTCCCTCCATCACTCTCCGATCCTTCTAGGAATTGGAAAATTGCGCTGACAGGTTAGGGTCATGCCCCACAAGATTTCCATAAGGGGAGCTAAGTCTCCCTTGAAACAAATGTGCCAAACCAACAGATTTTTTTGAAATTCACTATAGTTATCAGGCCCAGTCCGCACATGATCGCCACCCATGATATCAACCTGCATAAAAAGAAACCAAAGAAATTTTAAAAGAAAAATGTTAGAGATACTAGCTAAGTGAAGGGATTTATTCACATAATGGATATTTGGGTGAGTAAAGCTATGTTGGTTAATCAAGGGAGTGTGTAGGCCACATGTGTGAAAATGAAAATCACCTATCATAAGATTAGCCATATCATAAATGGGGATCTTAAGGTGATTACGGCTAGATAAGAAAGATATGATGGAAGAGCAAGGTTCATAAGCCATGTTGTCTTTGCACAAAAAGCTAGGAATAATGGTTGCTAGGCCAAATTTAGTAATAACAAGGTAAGTGGGTTTGGGATGTTGGGTTAAAATAGTGGAAATGGAAGAGCCAAAAGGGAGCTTTCCCTCATAATGAGTCCTCACATTTAAATTTGAATCCCCAGGCTTGGGAATGAAATGATATTTTAACACAATGCCCATGAGGAGATATTGTAAGGTACGACCTTTCAGATTCATAATTATGAAGTATGTGTCATACTTCCTTGTAAAGCCACCACTATTTAGGACGTGATTAGCTCACAAATTTGATTTTTTCTACTCTCAGGCCACCTCATCTTTTATGCCTATCCACCAAGCCGAAAGTAAAACCATGTGGACCCCCCAAACAACTCCCATAGTCAATAAATTTGAAGTCATCATAACAAATGAGGGTTTTGTTCTTTCAAGATAAGGTCTTGAATTCTTGGTGGTAAGTTCCCTAGATTCCTCCAACATTTAGAGAAATTCCAGAAGGTGCTAAAGTTAGTGAAGACATCCACCACTTGATTACCCACCCTATAAATGTGGGTAATTTTCCTTAACCTTAGCTTTGATAAAAAAAAAGCCTTATATCCAGGAGAATATCCTTCATACTCCATCCAAGCAGTCTGCCAAAGTTCACAGCATCGGTAATGGACTTTGAGTCACCTTCCATGTGAAGGTTCTCGATCCCAAGAGAAGTATCAATTTTTAGGCCCTTGAGAAGCACACGAGCTTCCGCAATCAAAGAAGATTGGAAGCAAATCCCCCCAGCATAACCTACCACAAAATTATCTCTAGAATCTCTAATCACAACCCCTATACTAGCTCTGCCTGGGTTGCCCTTTGCAGCCCCATCAAAATTGAGTTTAAACCATCCTCTATCTGGAGGTTCCAAATTGGTGTTCCTCCTAGCCATGGATCTGGAGTTGTCAAAATAGTTTTCATCCAACTTATGATGCCAAGCCTTCACATTTCTAATTTCACATTCAGTGGGTCCCTTCTTTAGAAGTTTCCCATTGAAGATGAATATATTTTCCTCAATAAGGTGGGAAAAATTACCAAAGACCTCCTTATAACTCATCTTCGTGTTCTTGAATATCCTCTTGTTCCTTTCTTTCCATAAACACCAACAAAAAATGGGAGGGACCTGGTTCTAAATTTTACTTGGTAAGGGGTGAAAATAAGGACCACACAAGCCCAAAATAAAGGATTTGATATCCTTGGTCCAAAGAATACCCAATCTTTCAAAAGCGAATCCCCAAACTTCAACAACAAAGGTTCAGTGTAATGGTAAGTGATCGACAATTTCCTCACAACATTTACATAATAAACATCTATTGGGGATCTGAAATTCTCTTTTCCTCAAATTGTCCTAAGTAAGGATCCTGTTATGCCAAGTGGTCCACCAGAAGAAATTGACTTTAGGGATCATATGCCGGTTCTAGACCTTCTTCCAAGGATTAGTTGTAGTAATTTGGTTTGTCAACAAATTGTATGTCGATTTGACAGACAGATCACCCTATTTGTCAAAGGTCCAAAAAAATTCATCTTCCAAGTAGGATGAGGGAAGCCTAGTAAGAGAAAGGAGATCTTGAAGAGTCCTAGCCAGGTGACAAAGGTCATGGGAAAAGGGGTAGAAAAGGGCTAAATACTTCCACACCCAAGCACCACGAGTCCCAAGAACATAGTCCGTAATGTAGATACCGAAGAACCTTTGGGCTAGCCTCTTGAGATTCCTAAACCCAAAATTTTCAAAAGGGGTGTCAAGTAACCAAGGATCTTCCCAAAACTTGATCTTATCACCATTTCCTATCTTCCATTTTATCCCTCTCCTAAGAAGACTTTGCATGCTGCAAATGCTCCTCCAGACTAAGGAACCCAGAGGATGAACCTCAGAGAGGCAACTGACTAAAGGCCTGTTTTGAAGGTATTTAGAATTCAAGATTTTGCACTAATCCTTAGTGTTCCTTATTTTATCCCAGCCCACCTTGGCCATCAAAGCCTTGTTAGTGTTGGAAATGTCCCTGATCCCAAGACCACCACAATGTTTGGGCTGATAGACCTTTTCCCATTTTACTAGGGAAAATTTCTTCTTATCCTCAGTCCCCGACCAGAGGAAATTCCTTTCAAATTTCTCAGCTATATACCTGATTATCTTTAAAATAGAGGAAGTAAATTGGTATACCTTGAAGAGCAGTAGATAGAAGTTGAAGTTTCCATGCATGGATAAGAATGGAACCTTTCCATCTAGAAAGTTTCCTTTGAATTCTTTCAAGCACCGAGTTCCAAAAGTTAGGGGTGACCTCCTTAATAGCGAGAGGGAGCCCAAGGTAAACTGAAGGAAGAGTCCCACTCAAGAAACCAAGAACTACAATCACCCTAGCTTGCAAGTTAGGAGTACTATTAAAGAAATAAATCATGCTTTTATTGTAGTTAATGCATTGACCAGAGTAGGTAGTGTAGTTGTTAAGATAGTTTTTCCATTTTTTGGCTTCAACCATAGAAACTTTCCTAAAAAGGAAGGTGTCATCCATAAATTGTTGTATCACAATTGGGTCTAAAGAAGAGGCAAATTTTTTACCCTTAATAGAACCCTTCGACAACAGACTAGAAACTTCTTGCTCAACACATCCACTACCATGATAAATAGATAGGGTGAGAGAGGATCACCCTGTCCGATCCCTCTACCAAGAGAGAAGAACACAAAGGGGGTCCCATTGACCAGAAAAAATTACTTAACCGTAGTAACACATTCCATTAAAAGTTGGACCACAAGTTGGCTGAACCCATACTTGGTCAAGACTTTAGGGATGATGTCCCATATAAAATTATCGTAGGATTTTGAAATATCCAATTTGAGGGCCATCCCCGCATAGTTACATCTATCCATGGAGTGGAGGAGCTCGTGGGTGGTCATAGTAGCATCCAGGATATGACGACCAAGAACAAACCCTTTTTTAGTGGGGCTAATGAATTTGTCAAGAAGGGGTTTAATTCGGTTCACCAAAATATTGGAAAGGATTTTGTAAAAGGTATTGCATAGGATAATAGGTCAAAAATCATACATGGATTGAGGATCACCAATCTTAGGGATTAGAGCAATGAAGGTGTGGTTCAAATGTTTGAGAATTTTACTAGTTTTGAAGAAGTCACGAGCAACTAAAACAAGGTCCTCACCCACTATCTCCCAGAAGGTCTGAAAGAAAGTAGGGGGAAAACCATCGGGCCCTAGAGCTTTGAATGCTCCCATACTAAATATTGCCAACCGAACCTCCTCCTGAGTAACAACACTGGGAATCCCAAGATTATTAATTTGGGTGATGATGGTCGGTAGGTGATTTAATAGAAGATTATCCATGGACGGGTTGGGCACCTCAGTAGGAGCCAAGTAGGCATCTTGAAAGTAATTGTGAATATTTATTCACACACTGCTTTTTCCTTCATGGTTTTTTTTTCTTGCACGGCTTCGCCTTTGTACTTTGGTACCATTCAAAAATTTTTGGCAATCGCCATGTGGCATCCTATCAGGGCTTTCTTTTGGGGCATCCCTTTTCCTTTTTTTGGGCTTTGTTTGTTTGACACGTCACCTTCGCTAGTTTCCTTTTCGATTGGGGCCCACATCGTAAATTCTTTTGCTAGGAGTTTTCCACGTGGTGCTCATTCATGCTTCTATTATCTTAGGTATGACATTTGTTGCAACGACCTCTATTTTGATGTCGCATGTTCTCTCCTGCTGCTATTGCGTGGACCATATCTTCTTGGGTCATGATTGCTAGTGTGCTATTGGAATAATCTCTTTGTTGGCGTCAACATGAAAAAATATTGATCGTTGATGGCTTTGTGGAAGTATCTTTCTCTTTGGGGTCTTCAGGCGGTGGGCTAGCTTATATAAGCAACCTTTTTCTTCATTTTTATGTTGGTTGTTAGATGGATAAATTTTTCTTGAGCACTGAGAATTGGCCTCTATAGTTTTTGCTATTAAATTTGAACTCACAAACTATGCCATTCTGTTTATCCTTTCTGTTTTCATGTATTTGATAAAACATTATATTGTGCTTGTATTTTCTGAAGCATTTGAACATCTGTTCCTAGCTTTTGTAATTTTTATGCAGCCTAGTGTAATACAGATCATGTTGCTACTCTTTTGTGTTAGCTATGTTGTATGAGTTATATTATGAAAATGGTTTGATGTTCTAATGTTTGCAGTGTTGGGAATTATCTATTTGATATATGCTATTTATTACTTGAGCCTTTGTTTCAACATTGTGCTTACTCATTTCATTTATGATGTGGCACATCACCTTAGCTTAGGTTTTTTTATTTCAAGTTTATCTCTTTCCCCCTTTTTTTCCCCCCATTAGAAAAATGAAGAGTCGACTTCGATAAAACCCTAGAGGTTACTTAGCGACTCACACAGGCCCCCCCATAGCTAAGTTTCCCATAAGGCTGCTACCTGCAAACTTTTGCGTCAACAATTATTTTTCTGGCATGCTCGGTGGGATTGTACTAACAAATTTGCTAGATCAATAGGAGTGTATGAGCCATAGGCCCATCACTAGGTCTCAAACTACAATAATTCTTGGCTTGCTTGTACCATCATTAGTTTCAGTCCAGGTGAAAGGTCAGCAGGCTAATACTTCACCTCCCTCTTCTCCTCCGCCCCTTGCTCCAATGGCTAGAAATTATGTAGCATGGAATGTTGGTAGTCCTTTGATAGAACCCGTGCCTCCTAAAATATGGGATTTGATCCTTACTTCTGCTTTAAAGGCTATCCCTAAGTTCTCTGGGGAGCTTTCAAAAACTTTGATGAAGCACTTTCAAGATGTGGCTGATGTATGTCTAGTTCATGGCGTTACCAATGAGAATGTGGCTTTGTGATTTCTCACCACCTCTTTCATAGGGAAGGTGTTAGACTAGTATCATACTCTTTCGACTAATACAGTTGCCACTTGGGATCATCTCAGAGATCCTTTCTACGAGCGCTTCTCAAATAGTGGTGATAAATCCTTGCTATATCACCAATTGGCTCACATAAACCAAGATCCTCATGAAGCTTTGGCTGATTTCAATGCTCGGTTTCATTCGACTTGGTAAAGAGTTCCTATCAGTAGTTGACCACCTCCAGATCTGGCATTCATGTTCTATTTAAAATCTATAAATGCTGATATTTCTATGATGTTACAAGCTCTCGGTGGAAATACCTTACCCAATGCATACAACCTTGTCATCACTGTGGAGAACAATTGTATTACTACCAAAAAATTGGTGTCAAGACCTATTATGCCATTATTCCTAGAATTGACTCTAGTAGAACTAGAGATAGCTTCAACCAACATTCTTGCACCTTCCCAATCTATGTATGTGTACCCAAGAACGACACCAAGCATGGCTCTAGTGCTTAACCCCCTAGCGGCTGAAGTGAATGAAATGAAGGAACAGATGCAAACCATGACAAATAAATTAACTAGTATGAAGTGAAAAAAGTATAGCTAATAGAAGCATGCTTACCAAAACTACCAAGGCGGGAAGGCTCCTTTCCAGTCGATCCAGTGGCAAGATAGATCATGCAGTAATACCCAAGCTCAATAGAAGAATCAGGTCATCCCCGTGAGTATGCCGAGACAAAATGTTTATCCTAGTTCAAGCAAGGAGCTAGTAGCAGGACAAAATAATCTTTTCGAGGAGACTAATCCATGGTGCTTCCCTTGCAATGATGCACACATGCTCTAGAATTGTCTCAGAGGGAATTTACAACAAAGGATAACAGAGCAACAGAGTCAAGGCATCATGCCTGATCATGAAGGTTATACACATGCCTCTCAGCAAATGGAGAATGCAGTTCTCACTACTCAAATGCAAGAAATGTCTATAGAGCAGGAGCTAGAAATAGCTCCAGACATGCACTCTTTTCTTGGATGGAAGGAGAGGAGTTGGCATTCCTGAATGACATTCTAGTGACCTAATTGTCACAAGTAGTCAGATTACAATACTCATTCCAAGTAGAGGCTCACTGGAGAATTCACGCCTTTGCAGACTAAAGGGTCACCTAATTCAATGCCCAGTCCACCAAAAAATCTGCCATTAGTTCCACAACAGTCCAAGGTGGCTGCTCCCAGTCCCCCAAATCCACTTCCTCTAAAGATAAGAGCTCCCACTGCCATCTCAGTTTTTTCCAAACAACTGAATGCACCGGTTGCAAGAAAAAAAGAGAAGGCTATTGTAATGCATCAGTCACAAACTCCATTCAACGCAGTGGGAAAACTAAAGAAATCCTCTGCTAATGTTTCTTTGTGGGATATCCTGGCCATTCAAGAGAAAAATATTCTATTACAAAAGGAATTATCGAGAGAAGAAGACATGAAGATTCTTGAGCAGTCCTTGGAAGATAAGACATCCAAGTCAGACTTGGATAGAGTTCTAGAAAATCAACTAGAAGAAAAGCAAGCCAAAAAAGAGAGTAAGCCTAAACCCAAGCCTTTCTTTCAAACACTTATCATTGGTAACAAACTACTGCATAATTGTATGATTGACTCTAGTTCTAGCACCACCGTCATGCCTAAGCAAGTAGCTAAAGATTTGGGACTCGAATACAAGCATTTGAAGAAGGGAGTCATACAACTCGATGAGAACAAGGTTGAAACCGTCAGAGTAATCAAAGGATTTCCTATGACATTATTTGCTTGTTCCAACATTACTGTGAATCAAGATACTATGCTCATTGATGTACCTCCTCTATTCAAGATATGTCTATCTTGAGAATTCACTGCAAATGTTGGAGGATACCTAGCATTGGACTGGTCGCACCTTATCCTAAGAACCAAACATGGAGCTAAGATGAAGTTATTGTTGGAATATTTTCATTCTGAACATGTGGCTGATGAAGCCATGATCAATTTTGAGGCAGCATATACCTCAAGCATTTTCAGAGATATGCTTGAGGTAGAACTCCTTGAGGAGGAAGAAGCAAGTAGCTCCTGAACAAAGAAAGAAGAAGCTCTTTTAAATGAATTCATAGACACAGATCCTTTTGGAAACTATCATGCAACTAGGCTAGGAACATACATTATACATGAAGAAGACTAGATAATGCCCAGAGTGACTAAAGAGTCCAGAGGTGAAGCGTCCTTAGAGTTATGGACCTTGCACTTTGATGGAGCAAGATGCAAAGTAGGAGCCAAGGCAACAATATGTTTAATATCTCCATCCAAAGGAAAGACCTTAAGGTCTTACCGCTTTCAGTTCACATACTTGAAGAACAAAGCAGAATATGAAGATCTTGTCCATGGCTTGAGTTTAGTGGAACAAATGGGTGCAAATAAAATATGGGTGTTCAAAGATTCAGAATTGGTGGTCAAAAAAATCCAAGGGCTATCTGCCACCAAGAATGTCCATATATGATCATACCAACAGAGGGTCTGGGACTTGATTGAAGGCTTCAAAGAATTCAACATCCAAGTCGTACCCAGAGAGCAGAACTCTGAAGTAGACTGAATGACAACTGCCAGATCTCAGTTTGAGCCAACTTCTGAGTTGATTAACAACAAAAATTTAGTGCGAGTGATTGTATGACTTGCAGTCCCAAATAATGATCAAGACTAGAATTTTTTTGATAGTGATGCTCATATCGCGTCATTTCTCCAGTGTTCTAGAGAATTTTCCAACCAATTACAACCGAAGATCACTGAGGCCTATGAGGATCAAGTAATCCAACTTAAATCGAACAAGCTCCCTAAGGGTCTAGTTACTCTCAAGAGTCTTTTTTATTTTGATGATGCAAGGAAAGACAAGAGAAAACTTGTAGCTGATAAAGGCGACTATACCGATTTGCACATCAGAGAAGATAAAAAGCTTAAATTCAGAAAAGAAGTCTTGCAGAAAAATAAAGAAACGTTGAAATATTTCTATGAAGAGTATTCGAGTGTGGTAGCATGGTCATATGATGATCTTAAGGGATATGATCCTGAGATTATCCAACACATCATTGAGCTACTAGAAGGAAAAAAACCTGTGCATCAAAGGTAGAGGCTCGTCAATCTAAAGGTCGAGTCACTAATGTCAGTAGAATTAAAGAAGTTGATTGCATCTTGGATAGTGTTCCCGATCAAACACAAAACTTGGGTGTCTAACCTGGTGTCGGTCCAGAAGAAGAATGGTGATATACGATTGTGCATTGAATTTTGAGACTTGAATAGAGCATCCTTGAAGGACCACTACCCCCTGCCTTCCATGGAAGTAATTTTTCAAACAATTGCTAGTTCTGAGATTTTTTCAATGCTGGATGGTTTCTCCAGCTATAATCAGATTCATGTAAAAGAGGACCAACACAAAATGACATTTACTACCAAGTGGGGGACATATGCTTATGCTAAAATTCCCTTCAAAATTTCAAATTCCTGAGCCACTTTCTAATCAGCTATGCATAATAGTTTCAGGAATTTGATACATAAGATTGTTCTTATTTATCTAGATGACCTGACGGTGTTTTCAAAATCTTCTGAGGATCATTTTGATCATCTCAAGCTTGTTTTCCATAAATTCCAAGTGTTCGGGATTTCTTTGAATTTGAAGAAATTTGTGTTTGGAGTCCCACAAGGGAAGCTGTTGGGTTATGCCATCTCGAAGGAAGGAATTTCCATTGATCTAGAAAGGGTTAAAGAAATCAAGGAACTCCCTCTACCTATCAAAAAAAAAGGAGTTTAATATTTTTTGGGAAAGGTTAACTTCATCAGCGGGTTCATAGCGGACTTTGCAGGGATCGATCAGACAATCACCTTGATGTTGAAAAAAGACCAAGTTTCCAAATGGACAACGAAAGGTAGAAAATATTTCGAACAGATAAAAAAGGTCATCTCTTATGCTCCCATGTTGGTTAATCTGGATTTGTGGAAATACTTCATTATGTACATCTTTGGTGGTAGCATGAGTATCACTTTTGTCCTGATACAGAAGGATGATGAAGATAAAAGAGAATCACTTATTGCTTTCTATTCGTGCACTCTGAAATATTATGAGGTGAAGTACAACTTTGTGGAGAAGAAAGATTTCACTATTGTAAAGGGGCTAAAGAAGTTCTGACACCTCATATCATGCAACAAGGCGATTGTTTGTGTGCCGCACCCTAGTGTGAAATAATATATTATGGAAGGTGAAATCAGTGGGAAGCGAGCTAACTGGATAACCAAAATTCTTGAGTATGACATCGAGATCGAGCCAGTCAAGACTGTGAAAGGGAAGGGGTTGTGCGAATATTTGGCTGAAAACAATAAAGCAATTACCGAGTCTGAAGTCTCAGAACCCGTCATGCTAAATGAAGAGAGTTTTAGAGACGATTGGCTGTGGTCGCGCCCATAAAAGGATATAGAAGTCATGGTAAATCCTAACCTGGGAATTGGACATTCCAGGAGGTGACTAACATCTTCTTATGGTCGTTCATTTATTTGTCAAACCAGGGAACGTATACTTGAAATGAAGTGGTATTGTATGTGCACTAAGAACCGGTTTTAGCCATAACTTTCTAGAAGTAAATGCTCGAAAGGAATTCTAATTCTGATGTAGGAATATGAAGTAAAGTCTTACTAAATTAAACATCACTTAACTAAAGTAGGAATCATAATAACAATTACTGGAAACAAAAACCATGAACTAGTTTTATGCTGTAGGAACAGACACAGGGATGGATTCCTTATGCTGCAGGAACAATTTAAGACTGAGTTTGCATCAAAGCTTACGGAAATGGAATTCTAATAGATAAATAACAGAAAACAAATAGTCAACTACAAATACTCACTAAGTGGGCCCCCTTAGCAAGCATCAACCAATTACGTAGGAATAGAACTCAAAACTTCATCAGTTTTTATTCATACTTCTGAATCTCATACATGGCTGTTGCTTGTAAGAAACTTAATGCAAAGCTTTGTTCTTCATTATAACAGTAAACAATTACAATCTATTGTATCTCTATGCTCTAGTCTAAACTCTCTTTTGATCAACCCTGTTCACTCGCGCAGGAGGAACCTTTATTTAAAGAAAAATGACTAACTAACTAATCAACTAATAGAGGAAGCCGCGGGTATAAATGCCACCTGAGACGGAGGAACAAACTTCATAAATGCGAGTCTATCCGCTCAACTGTCTCAAAGGAAATCTAGAGCTCCACTCCTTCCTAGATCGATGATTCATTTGGTTCTTTCCCAAAGACTCGGACAATAGAATCTGTGCTTTGAATGACTCCTTTGCTGGTGCACTGAAGATGGCCTTTTCCCCGAGTTCTGCTATGTATTGACTTGTTCATATCAGCTCCAACAACCTGTAGAACACATGGCAATAGAGGCACAAGAATGCATGCACTCATAATAACACGACATTCTTCATAAATCACATGCATTCAATTTATCTTACTTATTCAAACACTACATTCATCACACCAGTCAATTGGGAAGTCAAAACAGGGCTATGATTATAGATAGGCTAAGTTATTTATGCATCAAAAGTATAAGATTTCTTATCATCAAATACTACCCATAAACATTAAAATTTTGTAACCATAGAGTTTAAACATTCATAAAAAGAGAACAAGAGTTTCTAAATTTGAAATCATGATATCCAAATTATAGCCATATTATGGGCTCATCATCTACCCCCTACTTTATCTAATGTTGGTCCTCCAACATTAGTCTTCTTGGTTGTATCTTAGAAATCCGTAGGAGTTACATGGCCTTGTAATGCAGTCCCAAATCTGAAGTAAAAACCCCTACAGTTCTGCCATCTTTCATATCTTCTGGCCTTTGTGTCTTCATTGAGCGCAGTGGCTTGATAAGGATATAATGGCCAAAGTAAAGTAGGAGGTCTAAATGTTAGTGGCATCCATAATTCAAATCTTTTCTAGAGGCCAATTTGCATGTATCTTTCGGACCCTTTGAGAGCTGCTATCAAATGTAGGGGACTATGAGACTCGGACTTCTTCAAACCAACCGTCAACTTTTCCCATATGGTTTTGCTCCTGGAAGCTGCAAGCTTCTAGAACGAATATGGTTGGCACTTGAACTCATCATAGAATTGTTTCCTCAAATCAAATATCCTCATCTTGGCTGTAGGATCATAAAAACCATACGCCACAGAAAACTAGGCCCTCTAAAATTCTTTGGGATCTATGCTTTCTGATCTCAAAGGAAGAGGTTCTTTTCATTCAGTCTCCTCATAGTCTTCAGATTGCCTTCCATAATTAGCTTCATTCGCTACCCAGGACATTAGTGATCTTAAATGGATGTCACCAATAAACAAGAGTGGATTCCACTCAATTTTATCAGGAATTAATAAACCATGTAAATAGAACTCACACATGGAATTCCTCAGCCAATCAGGTGCCATTTGATATGCATCATAAAATTCTCTAGCAGTGGTAGGAACAGGGTCGAGGTCTTTAGAAATCCTCATCCACTGAAACCACAAAAACTGCTCTTTGAGGCACATTGCATAAACTCTAGGCGGTGGCCTACATTCCATAATTTGACCTACTACCTTCATCGTTTTATTCATCTTTTCCTTTACCTCCTGGATTTCCTATTTTTGTCTTTCAATTTCTTTCTTCAGCTTCTTCTTCTCTTCCTTCCATAGACTCTGCTGCATTTGAGTTTCAGTCAGAAGGCGAAAACTCAAAGTCTGAAGTATCACAGGATTCCAGGTTTCTTGAAGGTGCTCTAAGCATTGGGTTAGCAGTGGTTTCTTATATCTAACTAATGTCTGACATGTTTCAGAAGATAATAGGGTTGCATTGGATGTCCCAGGTTGCTCTGGTTGCTCCTTCTCTTGTTGCAGGACAAACTCTTGTTGCTGGTCAACAAGGGATTCTGATTCCCTAGAAATTCTGTCAGCTGCCTCAACCAAGTCATCAAGGCTTGGCATTTTCCCCCCATCAGTATGGCCTTGCTGTTCTTTCTCAACTTCCCCTATATCTTGTTGCATTTCAACAGGAATTTCTGAGGTGTCGAGTGGGAAATTCTCGGATGTACTCTGAGAATTTTTAGGAATGAATTCCTCAGACTCCTCAGAAATGACAATTATTTCTGGTTGGGTAGAAGAGGGTGGGGTCGCCTGACTTTGTTTTCTTGAAAAAGTTCTTCTTGATAATGCAGTTGAGACAGGAGATTCATGGGCCATTTTTCATTTTCCAGCTTGCTTGGGGGTTTGAGAATTGGAAGGGGAGGATGATGAAACCGTGGTGGCATCGGGTGTTGCTGCAGGAGAAAGCCGGGTAGCTTGTTTTTGCTTCTTGGTTTGAGGGTTTTCTCTTGGGGTATGCTCAAGGCTAGATGGTTCGGCTACCTTGGTTTTCCCTTTTTCACTTCTTGTTGCAAACCTAGTTTTAATACGGGCAGAGGGCTCAGTTCTAACGGCTGTAGGACTAAGTGCTGCAGGAGAAGCAGGGGAATCTTGTTCAGCTTCTCTACTTGAAGACTCTACTCATTTTCTCTTTTTCTTGGGTCTTGCAGGCAATGTTCTTGGAGGCTCAGGAGGCTACAACCCTTTCTGGGCAACAAATTGTTTCCAGGAAAGGGGGAGAAACGTACCTCAGGGAACGCTCAGTTAGTTTTTTAATGAGGGCATGGTGAGAGATTGAATTGTCTTTCCCTTTCTGGGTTTCACTGGCACCATGTTCTAAAAGTTTTAACAAATAATTTGGGACATTTATAGCTAATCCATGCCTTATGTGGCTTAACAGCTTAAAATGATAGGAGTGCAAAAAAGAAAAGTGTCCTTTGCAAGTTAAATACCTGATTATATAGGAGACATACTCAGAATAGGGGTTGGGTAGAGACACTCTTCTGCACCCTTGCTTTGAAATTTCCAAAGGTCTGTCACCTGGCATTGTGAATTTTGCCTTGACAGAGATGATATCCCTTCCTGTAGGAAAGTTTTCACCAACTGCAGGAAGACCTGTTATTTCTGCAATCCTTTCCTCAGTAACTGCTACTGCCAAGCCCCAAACTATGGCTTCTCCCTTGGAAAGAGTTCTTAAGAACTCGCAAGCAACCTCGTCATCGAAGAAATCGATGCTCAAGAAGTAATTTAACCATCCACATATGCTAAATGCTTGCACAATCTGAGGGTCTTGTGTCAAGGATTCATGAGCCGCAGGTTCACGACGTACAAGCTGACCACCCATTTTATCAACTACTTCAGCTTTAAACCCTGAATCTCAAATCTTCTGAATATTCAAAAACTCTTTTCTTTGCTCTACTTCTCCCTGTTCTACTTCTTTCTCTTCTTCTTTCTCTTCTTGCTTTACCAGAAATAATGTAAAAACAATTGCATGCAATGGTTTCGAGGAACTACTTAACTAGCAGTCAACTTATTGATCTAGATAAGGCATGCATTCATTTGGCGGCGTGTACGATAAAAATTGTTTTTGTTGAACGTGGCCATAGCAAAAATTAAAGAATTGTTTCAAATTATCCCCGCCCCCTACTTAAAATGTGACATGTGTCCACACATGTGGGAAGTATAGGTGAGGCATGGGGAGTAATGATAGAATTGACTGATAGACGTAATGTAATAAAGGAACAAATAAAATTAATGAATGATATGACGAATAGAAAGAATATTGTGTACCTTTAATAAATGCCTGTGGATGTTGGTAGATTTCACATCATAATCGGAAATGATGTTTTGGAAAGAAACCATAAATGATCATGGTACAGGAGATGGATGACGTGGATGGGTGACATAGAAAAGAAGGATGGAATGAGTGATTGATGGCGATGGATAATGATGAAGAAGTTGGCTTTCGTACATAAAACCTTTATTATGGACGTTTTATCATAAGTCAACGAGACGTTGCAGGAAGAGGATCGAAGCCCTTTGTTGCATGAAGATCACTGGCCATAGGAGAAACAAACTGCTACATGAATTTCTCTTTTGAAGCCGGTTTATGGTACAACCGAAGACGGTGCCCATTAACCAACAGTTTGAAGTGGACAGGATCGATTGTCACCAGCTACACTGAACCGTTATCAAATACATTCTCAATTTCATATGGATCGAGCCACCTTGTTGTAAGCTTACCATAATTTTTCTTATATCTGGAGTCATAGAGTAAGGCCCAATCACTAGCTGAAAATCGCTTTGTCTTGATATGGTGATCGTGCCACTTCGCCCTTTGTTGTTGCACTACTTCAGTGTGTTGCAGGGCAGCTTTCCGCATCTCATCCAATGCATTCAACTGGAGGAGGCATTCTTTTTGTGCTTCAGAGAGATCAATCTATAGCTGAAGAGCAGTCCTTAAAGTTTTATGTTCAAATTCAATGAGCAACATAGCAATCTTACCATAAAGTAGCTCAAAAGGTGTGAATCCTGTAGTAGTTTTCCAGGTTGTCTTGTAGGCCCAGACTGCTTTCAGTAGATGGCTGCTCCAATCCTTCTTATGTAGCTTCACTATTTTGGTGAGGATTGATTCTAATTCCCTATTAGTAACCTCCACCTGGCCATTTGCTTGAGGATGATATGGGATTGATTTCCTGTGTCTGATTTTATAATCATTCATCAACGCTGTGATCAGTGTTGATGTGAATTGAGCTCCCTGATCAGTGACGAGTTCCCTGGGAACTCCATATCATGTGAAGATTTGTTCATATAGAAATTCAACAACTTTGTTGTCCTTGGCATGTGCCATTGCCTTTACCTCCACCCATTTGGTTACATAGTCAGTGCACACTAAAATATAGGACTTTCCATTGGATGGTGGGTCTATAGGACCAACAAAATCCATACCCCACTTGTCAAAGGGGGTTACTACCACTTGAGGCTGCAGAGGCATTTCATCAATCTTTGTTGGTCACCCCATTCTCTGGCATTTGTCATATTTCCTTGTATATGCTACAACATCTTTGTGTAAAGTGGGCCAATAATACCCTGTATTCAGTACCTTCATTGCTGTTCTTTTAGGGGCAAAATGGCCACCACATGGCTCGTCATGACAAACATGCAGTATGTCATATGTATCGTCTTCCCTCACACACCTATGCATGACTTGATCTAGTCCAGTATAGAACACACAGTCGGCTATCCAGGAAAAGTTGAAACTCTTCTCAATTAGCAGCTTTCTCTCTTTTGGGGAGAAGTGAGCTGGAATTCTATTGGCTACCAAGTAGTTTGCAATATTTGCATACCATGGGGTACGAGCAGCAATATAGAATAGATGTTCATTAGGAAAAGTATCACCAATTACCTTAGATGTGGTAGGTGTAGCTGTTTGAAGTCTTGACAGGAAATCAACGACCACATTTACTTTGCCTGGCTTGTCAATGACTGTGATATCAAACTCCTGCAACAACAGTAACCACCTTGCTAACCTTCCAGAAATGGTAGGTTTATTCATAAGGTACCATATTGCTACATGATCAGTGTGAACAAATACTTGGTAGCCAGTTACATAATGCCTAAACTTATTCAGGACATGCACTACTGCTAGCAACTCCTTCTCTGTGACAGTGTAATTCAATTCTGGCCCTTATAGATTCTTGTTGATCAAACATATAACATGCTCAATGGAATTCTCCTTTTGTCCTAACACAGCCCCTATGACATGATCAGATGCATCTATATGTATGTGAAAGGGCAGACTCCACTTTGTTCCTTAAAGAATAGGTGCTTTAGTAAGTAGGTCCTTCAGGTGCAGGAAAGATTTGTCACAGGCTTCAGTCCAATGAAATTCAGAGTCCTTAGTTAATAAGGCATACAATGGACTGACTATTTTGCTGAAATCTCTTATAAATCTCCTATAATATCCAACATGGCCTAGAAAGCTCCTTACCTCTTTCTGTTTGGTAGGACAGGGTAGATTAGAGATGACCTCAACCTTAGCAGGATCAACCTGTATTCCTGCAGCAGAAATATAGTGACCAAGCACTATTCCCTCTTGCATCATCATGAAGCATTTTTGACTATTCAGTGATAGGTTGTGATCTTCACATCTCTGGAGTACTTTCTTCAAGTTTGCTTGAGCTTCCTCAAACGTTGTACCATAAGCAGTAAAGTCATCCATATATATTTCCATGCAATCATGTGATATGTCTGAGAAGATGCTTATGACTGCCCTCTGAAAAGTTGCAGGAGCATTGCAGAGACCAAAAGGAAAGATTGAGTAGGTAAAATTCCCCCAAGGGCATGTAAAAGTAGTATTTTCTTGATCCTCAGGAGCAATTTGGATTTGATTGTAGCCACTGAAGCCATCTAAAAATGAAAAATACTTTTTCCCAGCTAAATTATCTAGAACTTGATCAATGAATGGAAGAGGAAAATAATCTTTCTTTGTTGCCAAGTTGAGTTCTCTGTAGTCTACACATACCCTTCACTTTCCTCCTTTCTTCAGAACAATAACCAACGGGGAAACCCACTGGCTATCTGAGATCGAGTAGATAAAACCAGCATTTAGCATTTTCTGCAACTCCTCTTTAACAATCTCTCTCAAAGCTGGATTTATTCTTCTTTGAGGCTGCCTGATAGGTCTGAACTCACTGTTAATGTATATGCGATGTGTATAGAGTTTGGGGTATAAACCCTTCATGTCACCATATTTCCAAGCAAAAGCTGACTTATGACTGGTAAACATTTTAACCATGGATTCTTGTTGCTCACTGGTGAGGTTTTTATTGATGCTCACAGTTTTTTCTTTTGCTACCTCAATTTGGGAGGTTAAATCAACCATAGATACTGCAGGTAGAAATGACATTTCTACCTCATGGGGTAGCAAGGTGTGTAAGCAGTCAGTTGCTACAGGATAATGAGCTGATGTAGGTGAAGGAAGAATGATCTGTAAGGAACATGGGTTCTTATCACAATCAAAATATTTGGTACCATAGTTATTCAGCAGGATATTAGACAGTATATCCTCTTCTTGTTGTGCAATGAAAGGATCTCTAGTAATCATCATTAATTTGGCCATGGAGTTCACCTTCTCTTCTTCTCCCAAATCTGGCCAAACAACTTCTCCGGACTTAGGCTAGGGTTGGGCTGGAGAATAGAGGGTAAGTTTCTTTTTGTTATACCCATCAGATATTGTCATGTTACCCGATCTACAACCAATGTAAGTGTTAGCAATGGCCAACCAAGGCCTTCCTAGTATGATAGGATATTCCCCTAATGATGCCTTAGGAGATAAGACCATAAAGTTAACAGGGTACTCTCAGGAATCCAAGGTGACTACAAGGTCTTCAACTACCCCATCAGGTTTGATAGTTGAGCTATCAACAAGCTGCAATATTGTAGGTGTAGCCCTTAGGTCTGAAATACTAAGTTGTACAACTAGGTCCTTTGTCATGACTTTAATAGCTGCCCCAAGATCTACTAAAGCATTCTTAATTTGCACCCCATTAATATTGATCTCCACAACAGGGCTTCCTAGATCAGAATATTTTGGGATGGTAAACTTCCCTAGCATTAAGTCAAAGAGTTGGCCCATGACATGGACAGTTTGAGGGTCTTTCTTTTTCCTCCCCGATTTCTTCAAACATGCCTCCTTAATGACTTTGTTATAGATAGGTACCTCTTTGATTGCTTGGAACAAGAGAATTTTCACACATATATGCTTTAGTTGGTCAAGGATGTCAAAGATAGGTTCTTCTTGTTTTTTAACATTTTTACCTTCCAACCTTTCTGGGAAAGGAGGGGACACTTCAGTAGATGCCTTAGGTAATGATGGAATCTGAACTGACTCATTTGGTTGGGAAAGGTCATTTGTATCCTCTTCTTGGTCAACTTCCTTGGATGGCAATTCTGAGACTATGGGAGGAGATGGTGCGGGTAACATAGTTCTTGAACGTAAATTGATATTATTCAGGTTGAGAGCATAGGCAGGCTGATAATTAGGATCAACAAAATAGACTTGATGTTGCTGTTGCTATGGCTGCTGGTTATTTGGATTGGGTGTGGCCTGAGCAGGTAATTGGGTTGGCTTTGGATTAAGACCTTGATTAGGTGGAGAAGGTAGCATAATGGATTGCTGCTGGGGTTGTTACAGGAAACTAGTGGATGGATTTGACCATTGCTGGCCTCCTCTCCATTCGTTAGACTGCTGCCAATTTTCTTGTGGAGGCTACCACTGATTTTGTTGTGGTAGTTATCAATTCCCTTGTGGGGATTGCCAACGGTTTTGTTGGGCATTTGGCCAAGGATTATTTCATTGTTGTTGAGAATATGGACCATAACTTGAGGGGTATTAGTTCTGCCATTGATTATTATATAAACCAAAATTTTGCAAGGGGTCCTAAGGCATACCTTGTCTTAGGGCCCATGGCCTACGTTGAGCAACAAAGAACACCTCTTCCTCTCCTTCAATAGTTTTGAACTCGGTAGGAAGATGGTGCACTTCCAAATTGGCCACCGATTTGCATCTATAGTCCTTCTTCCTCTGTCTGTAGTGAGGACAATATTCAACCAGCATCGCATCAACTTCTTCCTTCTTCCTTCTAGCTTGCATTGTGTCTAGCTAAGTAGCTACATCATTGATGATGTCTTGCTTGAGGTCAGACAACAGATTAGAGAGTTCTCCTTTTGATACGTCTGAGCCACTTCCTTTGGCAACAGAGGGTCTGAATCCCCTGCCTTTCTTAACAGTTGCCCTAGAGTAATTGAGACATATTGTCTTGATGTCATCCCAATTACTTTGGGTAATATCTCCTCCGGCCATGAGGTCTAGCGCTTCCATGCAGGTATCATTGAATCCCCTTAGAAAGAGAAGTTTTTTAGACTCTTCATTTAACTCATACTGAGTATTTTTCTGCACATTGAATAAAAACCTGGAGACATAGTCCTCCAAGGTTTCATCCTCCTTTTGTGCCATCTTGAAGAGGTCATCTCCTTTCATATCATTTCCCCTATAATATTCCTTATACTTTCCTAAGAACAATTCCTTCAATTCATCCCAAGTGGCTGCTACATTGCCTCCTAATCCCATGAACCATCTTAAGGCTGACTCCTTTAAGGTAGAAGGAAACAATTTCATCTTATGGGCATCACTAGTATAATCGTAACTCCTACATAGGATGTTGAATTCGAACAAGAAGGTATGAGGGTCTTCTATAATCAGGCCATAGAACTTTGGGAGCAATGAAGCAGGGATATTTTTGAGATTATTATTGTCATGGAACTCAGGGAGTGGAAAGGGAAAAGTAGGCACTGCCATCCTTGGTGGTGGTGGTCTTGAGCTAGCTCCTGGCTAGTAGACAACAACAGCTAGGGGATTGATATGGGTATGCAGGTTATTCAACCGTGATGCAAGCAAGTCAATATTATCAGTTATATCAAATAGGTTCAAATTGGCCTCCGAGGAAGAAGAAGATGAAGTGACAAGGTCCTATCCGGCATCCAAATATGGTTCTTCTGAGACAATTTCTGGGTCAATCTCTGGGTGATTTTCTTGGATATATAAATTTTTAGGAAGGAATCTTCCAAATTGGTCTCTTCTTCTATGCATGTAACAGACTTAACTGAATGAAGAATTTCTAAAACTTTGAACACTAAAACTATTGCTAAAAATGGTTAGGACAGGTTCTCAGCTTGACACCAGTCCTTGGCAACGGCGCCAAAAATGGTCGTTTCCATAAAAGGATATAGAAGTTACGGTAAATCCTAACCTAAGAATTGGACATTCTAGCAGGTGACTAACATCTTCTTATGGTTGTTCATTTATTTGTCAAACCAGGGAACGTATACTTGAAATGGAGCGGCACTGTATGTGCACTAAGAACCAGTTTTAGCCATAACTTTCTAGAAGTAAATGCTCGAAAGGAATTCTAATTATGATGCAGGAACATGAAGTAAAGTCATACTAACTTAAACATCACTTAACTAAAGCAGAAATCATAATAACAATTACTGGAAACAAAAACCATGAACTTGCCTTATGCTGCAGGAACAATTTAAGACTGAGTTTGCATCAAAGCTTATGGAAATGGAATTCTAACAGATAAATAACAGAAAACAAATAGTTAACTATAGATACTCATTAAGTGGCCCCCCTTAACAAGCATCAACCAATTATACAGGAATAGAACTCAAAACTTCATTAGTTTTTATTCATACTTCTGAATCTCATACATGGCTGTTGCTTGTAAGAAACTTAATGCAAAGCTTTGTTCTTCATTATAACAATAAACAATTACAATCTATTGTATCTCTATGCTCTAGTCTAAACTCTCTTTTGATCAACCCTATTCACTCATACAGGAGGAACGTTTATTTAAAGAAAAATGACTAACTAACTAATCAACTAACAGAGGAAGCCGCGGGTATAAATGCCACTTGAGACGGAGGAATAGACTTCATAAATGCGAGTCTATCCACTCAACTGTCTCAAAGGAAATCTAGAGCTCCACTCCTTCCTAGATCGATGATTCATTTGGCTCTTTCCCAAAGACTCGGACAATAGAATCTGTGCTTTGAACGATTCCTTTGCTGGTGCGTTGAAGATGGCCTTTTCCCCGAGTTCTGTTGTGTATTGACTTGTTCATATCAGCTCCAACAACCTGTAGAACACATGGCAACAGAGGCACACGAATGCATGCACTCATAATAACATGACATTCTTCATTAATCACATGCATTCAATTCATCTTACTTATTCAAACACTACATTCATCACACCAGTCAATTGGGAAGTCAAAACAAGGCTATGATTATAGATAGGCTAAGGTATTTATGCATCAAAAGTATAGGATTTCTTATCATCAAATACTACCCATAAACATCTAAAGTTTGTAACCATAGAGTTTAAACATTCATAAAAAGAGAACAAGAGTTTCTAAATTTGAAATCATGATATCCAAATTATAGCCATATTATGGGCTCATTAGGCTGGATGCCAGGATTAATTTTATGAAAATAGGAAGGTATCTGCCCAACCTCCCCTCATTTAAAAGGAATTTTTATCGACTACAGAATAATAGTTATGTAATCTTGGAAGGAGTTCTTTTCAAGATAAAATTCAATGACGTCTTCTTAAGATGTGTAACACAAGAGCAATCAAAAAGGATATTGGATCAATACCATAGTGTCCCAGTCGGAAGAAATTTTTCAACAAAAACTATTGCAATCAATATTATGTGTGTTGGTTATTTCTGGCCGACATTATTTAAGGACTCGTATTCATTGGTGAAGTCTTGCATGAATGTCAGTTTTTTGTTGGGAAAAGGAAAAATGCTGCCATGCCACTAAAACCAATTGTTGTGGAAGAACCATTTGCTCAATGGGGTCTCGACTTTATTGGCATGATCAATTCATTTTCATCAGTTAGACACAGGTGGATCCTAACAGAAACTAACTATTTCACTAGATGGGCTAAGGCTGTACCATTGAAGAATGCAACAAAGGAAAAAATCATGAACTTCCTGGAAGGATTGGTAGCCAGGTTTGGCCAACCAAAGAAAATTATCTCAGATAATTCTAAAGCTTTTCTTGGTTCCAAATTTAGTCAATTTGTACTAAAATATGGAGTCTTCCTAAAGACATCCTCCAACTACTACCCACAAGGAAATGGCCTTTCCAAATCTACAAATAAGAATCTTCTCCAACTGATAAAGAGAATAGGTTTAGAACATCAAAGGGAGTGGCATAAACACCTCTAGACAACACTATGGGCAGACCGTATCATGCCCAAGAAAATATTGAAAACATGTCCTTACGAGATAGTATACGAGAAGGAGGTGCTATTGCTAATTTCTATGGAAATCCTTGCAATCCAAGAGAAAAAAGAGCATGTTCTCAAGGAAATGACCAACCACCAACAGGTGGTAAATAGATGGTTCGATAAGAAAATGTTTGACCAGGGTCTGCAATGTGGAGACTTGGTGCTCAAGTTTAACGAGCGCGAAGCAAAGCTTGATCAACATGGAAATTTTGATAGTCTTTGGGAGGGACCATTCAAAATCACACAGTGCAAGCAACACAACTCATTTGAGTTGGAAACAATAGAGGGTGAGGCCTTGGGTATTCTAGTTAATGGAATACACCTCAAAAAATTCAATTAGGTCAACTTTTGCAGTAAGTATGTTTATATTTTCCCTGCTTTGTTAGTTTTGGGTCATTCTCAGTGCTTTCTTAAGATCAACAACCATATTGATGCAAGGAATTGAAATAAAATGAAGAAAGGAGCTAGAATATAGAAGATACATATATTGTACTAATCACAAAGATATTTACATCTGTATACATGCTGATTTATGGTTCCCTTAGCCATGTTCCAAAATACATATATATATAGTCCCTGACACAGTGTTGCAGAGAAGGTTTCAAATACAAAAGAAAAAAGAGGAAGGATCTTCTTGACATCTCTTAGGCATTCGAAGGTCCGGTGATGGCAACAAGTGGCGCACGATGAGGAAAAACCATCCTCTCAAAATTATCATACCATTGCACCTCACGAAAGGGTTCGACGTTGTGCATCCTCATCAGAAAATACCAGGTGTCATAGACTTTACAATGATGTTCCTCATGATTTTCAAGCTCAAATCCACGTAGAAAGGGCCTAGTCAGCACAAGTCCTCCTTCCTCAATGAGTCGGTGCAGGTTGCGAACAAATGGAATTCCATAGTCAATCTCAGCAACTCTCACAACATTCTCCAACCCCTCCAAGTAGCATTTGGGAAACACCTATTTTGTTAGCTTCAGAATATTCCTCTTAGAAATGCCAATGTCCAAAAGAGAAGCTACAAAGTGGGAACTGATACTAGTATTCACTCTATACTGGTCCTCATATTCTACAGTCTTTTCATAGCACCCACTCTATGGCTTTCACATACAAAAGGTTCTTCATGCTAGTCATGAGTTTTAGACGCCTACACCTAATTTTTCCTAAAAATGTGACTTGATTCTTCTTGCATGTAATCCTAATTGTGTTTCCATGACTATTTATACTCTCAATGAAATATGAAACTATCGACAATGTCTTAGGGAATATTTCTAGGAAATGCTAAGTGCAATATGAATTTCCAAAGGGCCATGGGTCCTTTTTATAGATGGAAAAGGCCTCCCTAATTGAGTAAGGTATGTTTACGTTAGAGGCAAGTGGTATGAAGAGCCTGACAGGAAGTGTTGTAGCATGTGAAATAATGAAGATAATCAAATGTAGTTTCATATTGTTCAAACTGAGCCTTTGTTTAGAAGGATGTGAGGAAGCTAGTTGTTGCCATATAGAATTTTTCCATCCTGCTTAAATAAAATAAAATATTTCAAGATGAAGTCATTGGTTGGTGTGCCCAATTACAATCAAGTAATCATTAAATGCAAAAGATTGCGAAAACATATGGCTATGCTGATTTAGTGCTTTTTCCAAGAAAAATTAAGAGCCACCCTATGGGAGGTCATATCTCTTAACGTTTGGCAAGTGGGTGATCTCTTTGCATGCATGAAAGTGTTAGTGGTGCATGGCATAGCCAATGTGAAAAGGTAACGTGTACCCTTGCTAATCCGATATTCTCAAAAATAAAAAAGATAGATAGAAGTGTCATGGAAAGGGTATTAATTGTGAAAGGTTGGAAAATAATGTAACCACTTGAGTCATTTGCAAAGATAGAGATTTTTTTTCAAAAAACTAAGTTGCAGAGTTCTTCGAAGACACAAGTGAAATGGCTGAAATTGCAGAGTTCGACTCAATTCATCGTCACCGAAAGCATTGAAGAACGAAGGATGTAGGTGCCTTGCATGAACATCTATGCCCAAGATTCTTATGCAACTCCAGGCATTCCAACTAAGCCTTCATATCCCTACACTAGACTGGTGGACCTGCAAGTGTTAAACGTGGTTTCTCCTAGAAACTAGGCTTTGGTGTCAAAAGATTGGGATAATGTCCGAGATCTGAAGTTATCTTAGAACCCCAAAAGTTTAAGAGAGGCTACATGTAAAAAGATGAAAAATATCACCGATCCTTTTCATAGTTGTTTGTGGAACTGTGGGCTTCCTCAGTAAATGGTCCCTTTGGTACACCATTGCCCAGAAATTGTTGTTGCCTCTGCTAAAATTTTTGACATCTAGACGAGAATTATAAGCGGTCATAATTTTAGGGTGGTAATGTCACCAAGCTCTCCAAGATATGTTATGTATTCCTCTTAATGCTCTTGAGGGTGTTGAGGAGTTTGATATTTCCAGATTGCAAAATCACTGGAGAACGCTTAGGTTAGTGCAACAATTTTTTAATGCCGAAACACGTAAACCATCTGATAAATCTATCCCTCCTAGCTTCCCTATGAGTCTAGCTACTTTTAAAGCTGGCTCAACTTCCGCCTTCTCCATGTTGGCGTTGGTATGTGGATTTTATACAGATAAAGAAGTCTCATACTTCTAGATGAGTCTAGGCTTTATGCTAAAAAATAATAGCAAGGCTCCGCTGAAGGACATTGCGAAGGTCATTGTGGAAGGGATGTGCCAAAAACTAAGGGAGTTTGAACTTGGTTCCAAGTTCAAGTATTCTTCTTTCTTGACCTACATGATTTTGCATTAGAATCTAGATTATTTTCTCCAATCTCTGCCCATGATAGTATTTGATGAGAATGGCGATAGAAAGTCATTTTTGACCTGGACTCTTGTCCTCTCGATTTTTTTTTATTATCATGCATTTTCAAATGCATTCCTAGCTCCGAATTTAAGAGCTTTGGATCATAATGGAGGTAGGATGTCTGGTCACTTGATGCAGAGTCAAATAAGCTGGATGAGAGGCCTTGTATCACCTTGTGATTGGTTCTTCGGGTCAGATTTTACAATGCTCTGGGTGCAGGGTTTTGTCCGGGAGCCTTTTCGACTCCTGCATTTTGTTTTAGATAGGGTATTGGCCTTGGAGGTTTTTAAGCAATTATATAATATTGAAAATGATTAATGGGGAGGGAAGCATCTGACTTCCTATTTGGCACTGCCAATCATGTTTGGCTCTGTATCATTAGTCAAGAAGAAGAGATCGAGGGTGAACAGTTAATAAGTATTATAATCTAAGTTGGGACACCTTGGATTGGTGGTTATTTGTGATACATGGCGCTATAATCCAGAGGGTAATTTGGGAGAGATAGGAATTAATATCTCTCACCAACCTCAATCATTTTGGGACCCTCAAAGAAATGTAGATGAGGGAAATGAGAGATTATACGTCAGCCTCAATTACATCCCTTCTAGCTCAGGTCAACCACCTTGGCTTAATTTTTATCATATAATGGCAAAACCAAACCTTGACCACAAAATAAATCAATTCCTTTTCAACTAGTTAAGAAGGCTCCGTTGGAAGCTTGATAGAATTAAATATTTTTGGATTTATAGGCGGGAGATAAAGAAGACTAATGGGCTCTTCCAAGAGGTGGATTCATATAACCAGTTTGATGATATCTAGTGCTGTGAACATTCTGATAGTGAGGATTCTCCCAAACCTTTAGGTTGTGAGAGGGTTCACAAGGCAAAAAGTGTAGTTCTGGAGCATGAGGAAGAGGTAGCCCAAAGGGCTCCCATAATTGAAGAAGATCCTGCATAAAGAGAGACATTCAGTGGTTGACAATTGTAGCGTGAAGAATCCTCAAATACGTAGTTGTTAGAGCCTACTAGCTCCTCTATATCAGGAACAAAGAGGTCAATATCTTTTGGACACCACCGAAGGGTTATTTTGGACTAAGACGATTCTTTGAAAGAGAAGAGACCACAAATGGAGGAATTTGGAAGGAGAGAAGAGGAGCGGTGTGAGGATGTAGTTGTATCTACTACAAATCTTAAAGAAACTCAGGTATATTTTTCCCCTTCTTCTCTCTCTTCTATGTCTTTAGTTCCCCTTGCATCCACTTCTGCTGTGTCACTCATGCCAACTATTCCTATCACTGGTCACCTAGGGCAGGTCAACATTATTTCCCCTAGGGGTCCCCTTTCATATCCTCCTATTTCTACTGCCCATGAGGCACAAGTAATGGTACCATATCCTGACCCTCTGAGTCAGAAGTTTATATCCCTGAGACCCAGCATGTCGGTAGGTGCTTCCCCGACCTTTATTCCTACCGTGTTTTCACCATCTCTGGGTAGCCAGTTTATCCCACATTTTTCCCTGACAACTGTTACTAGACCTAGCAAGTTCGCTAGTACATTGAACACGTTGTCATTCCCATTAGCAATTCCCCAGGAGTTCCCTTTTGCTGGTGGACTGGGTATTTCGTCCTAGGAATATTTCTCGTAGGTGAATGCAAACAAAAGTGCCCGAGCTAGCCGAATAAAAAAAAGGAGGGAAAAATATGCATGCAGATAAGCAGAGCCCCTTTTGTAGACTGTGTTCAATGAAAGCCAAAATTCATTGATGTTTACAAATGTAACACCTAATGTAATCAAGTCGGTCAGAGAAATTCAACCTAATGATTATTTTGTCAATGTTGTAGGGATTGATTTGCAACATGCTCACCTATAGGATAAGGTTGAGTTAATGGAGGAAACTCAAAGAGTGGTGACAATTGATTTCCTCAAGCTCAGTCACCAGATGAAGAAGGATGAACAAGTAAAGGAGTTGGAAGGAAAAGTAGAGATCTGGTCTAATAAGCATAAGGCCTAGGAGGTCAAAATCAACTGACTACAGAGTGAGAGGAATGCTTTTGAGGGAAAAGTTGTTGAACTTCAAGCTTCAGGTGTGGATGTTGTTCCGTCCCTATGAAGATAAATTGAGCAATTCTGAGTGACAGAGGTGACCCTCCATGATGAATTAATACATGCACGCGATGGTTTGAAACAACTCCAACAAAGTACCAATGATGAAGTAAATGAAATGAATGTTGCATCGAAGCAAGAAATAGAAAGGCACAAGTAGGCTGAGTTAGCCTTGAAGAAGAAGGAGAAGAAAATTACTACTCTGAAGAATCAGTTTTCGGCCTTGGAGGGAAACGTTGCAGAATTGAAGGCAAATTTGAGCAGCAAGGCTGTAGAATTATAACTTTTGAGATCCTAGCCTCTTGCATCCCAAATGAAATATCTAGAAATAGCCAAGGAGCTGCAGTCATCATATTGGGATAAGGTTAAGAGAATATGCCTTAACTTGCAGCCCACCCTCAAATTTATGGCCCAGGCTACCAATCTATGTAGAGTTGTTAGTGAAATAATGCAATAGGTTCAAGAAGCAACTTCTAATAGAGTTCTGGATGCTAGACAGTTGTTAGTCAAATTATATACAACTTCCGATGATGCATTGAGCAGCGTGGGGATCAAGAACCGAGAAGTGGCGACCATGAGCATGGATGTTCTCATGTTTATGCATGAGGCCACCAAGTATGTCGGTAAGTGTAGAGCAAATCTGGCTCAGATTACCTATGATATGTGGGAAAAAAATTTCTGCCTAACTCAACAAGGGATTCCATCGCCCTTCATGACTGATCAGACAGTGGCAGACATAGAACACATTATTGAAAAGATTGAGGAGAAGAAGCAAGATTTATTAATTTTCTAGTCCTTCGATCAATCTCCAACTGCCACACATATTGAAAACATGGTACATCCGTTGGTACAACTCTTCTTCTAGTTTGAGTCTGAGGCAAAGGTATCTAGTGGATTTCCTTTTAAGGAAATTATTTATCTAAACATGGCGCATGAAAATCTGCGTGCTCTCTCTGCACCACAAATGAAGTCTGGATGTCCCTTTAGGCTGCCCTCTCTAATCTATGAACGATTTATCTAGGGTGTTGGATTGGTCTGCAAAACCATGATCTAGAGTTCTTCATTCCATGAGCGCAATGTCCTTGTGAGTCACCAAGCTATGAATATTTATTCACACACATCTTTTTCCTTCGCGGTTTCTTTTTCTTGCATGGCTTCACCTTTGTACTTTTCTACCACTCACAACTTTTTGGCAGACACCACGTGACATCTTATCAGGGATTTCTTTTGGGGTGTCTCTTTTCCTTTTTCCAAGCTCCGTTTGTTTGACATGTCACCTTCATTGGTTTCCTTTCCGATTGGGGCCCACACCGTAGATTCCTTTGTTGGGAGTTTTCTGCGTGGCACTCATTCATGCTTGTATTATCTTGGGTACGGTGTTTGTTGCAACGACCTCCATTTTGATGTTGTGTGTTCTCTCCTATTGTTGCTGCGTGGCCCATATCTTCTTGGGTCATGCCTGCTGGTGTGCTGCTAGAAGCATCTCTTTGTTGGCACTGACATGATTAAATCTTGATCATTGATGGCTTTGTGGAAGTATCTTTCTTGTTGGGGTCTTCAGGTGGTGGGCTGGCTTATATAAGCAACCTTTTTCTTCATTTTTATGTTGGTTGTTAGATGGATAAAATTTTCTCGAGCATTAGGAATTAGCCTCTATTGTGTTTTCTATTCAATTTGAACTCACATACTATGCCATTCTATTCGGCCTTTCTGTTTTCATGTATTTGATAAAACATTAAACTATGTTTGTATTTTTTGAAGCATTTGAGCATCTGTTCCTAGCTTTTGTAATTTTTATGCAGCCTAGAGTAATACAGATCATGTTGCTACTCTTTTGTGTTAGCTATGTTGTATGAGTTATATTATGCAAATGGTTTGATGTTCTCATGTTTGTAGTGTTTGGAATTATCTATTTGATATATGCTAGTTATTACTCGAGCCTTTGTTTCAGCATTGTGCTTACTCGTTTCATTTTTGATTTGGCGCATCGCCTTAGATTAGGTTTGTTTATTTCAATTTTATCTCCTTCCCCTTTTTCTCCCCCCCATTAGAAAAACAAAGAGTCGGCTTCGGTAAAACCCCAAAGGTTACTTAGTGACGCACACAGGTCCCCCAATAGCTAAGTTTCCCATAAGGTTGTTGCCTACAAACTTTTGCGTCAACAGTAATTAGCAGCCAAGAGGCCAATTTGGGTAGGTGTAGATATCACCTCACCCCTTAAATTAGTTATTTTAGCAATTTTATTCCTTTTCTTATATTTGATGGCAGACACGTGAAAGAAGGAGGTATTCCTGTCACCCTCTTTAAACCATTGAACCCTAGATTTTTGTTTCTAGAAGATTTCCTCTTTCTTGAGGATTTTCTCCCACTCCTTCCTACTCTCAATCTCTTAGTTGTGAGTCTATTGACTGACATCACCTTCCTCCATTTTCCTTTGTAAGATTTTCAAAATTTACTCTATAATCTATTTCTTTTGGAAAATATCACCAAAAACACACTTGTTCCAACCTTTTACCATGCATTTGATATGTTTAATTTTGAGGAATATCTTGAACATGGGGGAGCCATGCATAGGGATATTCCACCATTCAAAAATTTTATTCTTGAAATCAGGATGGGAATTCCACATTATCTCAAATTGAAATGGGACAAAACCCACAATAAATCGATCATTGGAGGTCAGCAATAGAGGATTATGGTCGGACACCATTCTAGGAAGGGCTATGAGATTAGCACTCAATAGGCTATTCCAATGACAGGGACAAATGAATCGATCCAGCCGAACTTGTATCAAATTTTCACCTAAACTCCTATTAGACCAACTAAAGGCTTGGCTAGAAAGATCAATGTCAACCAAGCCAAAAGAGCTCAAAAAGTTTTTTAGATCAGCCATGTTGTCTAAGTAATCAACTAGACCACCACTTTTCTCTGAAGGATAAAGAGGAGAGTTAAAATCCTCAGCCACCATCCAACGAGATTCATTATTATTTTTAATCCAAGCAACAAGACCCTGCCATAAAGTACTCCTAGCATTTCTCTAGTTAGGAGCATAAACATTGATTAGGGACAAATTTCCACCTGGGTAGGAGAAAGAGACTCCCACACTACTCTTATAGTGGAAAATTTTAGAACCCATAAACTTGGAGGGGTTCTAAAGCTCTGCAATCTCACCTGACAGCCCATCAACATCACTATAGAAGTAGGACACATTGAGCCAGATAAGCATAGCAATCTGATCAAAACTTTTCTTCTTCATCTTGGTTTCTTGTAGTAAGCACACATCAATTTTATGTTCAAGAACATAGTTCTTTAGAGAAAGCTGCTTGTGGGATTTGTTGAGCCCATGAACATTCTAAGACATAACCTTCATTTCTGACCTTTCTTAGAGGACACGTCTAATGTCCTATTTTTACCTAAGGCAATCTCATTTGTAGTGTCTCTCAGTCTAGTATGGCTGGGTCTACCCAGCTTAGAATCACCTCCCACATCCACCTTCTTCTTCGTCCCTCTTTTCTTTGGGGTTGTCCAATTTTCTTCCTCCATAGTTTTCTTTCCCGGTTATTGTGATGTTGTTATGAGGTGGATATGCAATGTAATAAATTAATGAAAAATGTGATGTATGCGTATAATGCAATATATATAATGAAATTGAATAATATGTAATGGAATGATAATGAAATGAATCTGATTTAAGATGCTTAGAGTAAAAAATCTATGTTAATCTAAACAACTTAAAATGCATATGATAATGATAATGCAACACAAGATGAAATTCAATGACTGAACTTGAGATGCAAGATGAAATGACGTTGATGCTATTTGGGATAAAATTGTACTCTCTATGTTTAATATGACATGGATCAAGATTAATTAATGATTGGATTCACCTGTTTCCATGACGTCCATGATTTTCCTTCTATTTATGTATCAATCACACTTGATTTTCTCATGTTATACATCATAGACTAAGGACATGATAGTAGAAATGATCTTGGTACCATCGGCGTTATAAATAAAATGCAAGCCTACATGCTTGATGGGGATGATTAAATTTATTACAAGCATCAATATATGAATCAAATTAGCATGAGAATGAGTGTAAATAAGGGCATGCATAGTGATGGAAGGCATTAATAGGCCTACTTTATTTGCGTATCAGGGTTGATGGAGCTTATGGCAAGTACTTTCCCTATAATCATTATCAAAATAAGGTGAGATGGATGAGGTGGTAGACGTGGTATTGCACCTATCAAGACCATATGGATCCTAAGAAGAAAAGGATATGGGAGATGAATGTTTGCACAACCAAAATCACTAGTCATAGGCTGGAGAGAGATGGGGGGGATAAATGCAATGCAAAAAGATGAAGCATGAAATGAAGACCTAATACTATTTTTCCATTTTGTGGAGCAGTGATTTTTGCTATAACATGAAACAATACACTAGGTTATGAGGAACCAAGGCAAATAAGTTTCTAATGCATGAAAAAAACACAACAGACAAGAAGGCCACCCCAACACCCCAAAGTCACAAAGAATTTGGTCAGGCCAGGCATTGGGATAACCATAAGTACAAAGGATTCCCTAGCATAACACAATATTATAGGGATCTTGGTGGGTACTACATGGGACAACCAAGAAGATAGAACCAAACAAAAAGATCAAGATATGTCCCTATGTTTACAAATCAAAGCGCACCATGATCTAATGGATCATGGCAACTACAGAAAAGAATAATAGGGAGCTCAAATGATAAACAAAGTGTTAAAAGAATCAAAAGATCATAATAAATTTTAAATGTCCTTTTCCATAAGATCAAAAGGATGGATGGGATTGATGTGGTCTGATTAGGAAGGATGCATCCTATTAAGACCAAAGATGGAGACTAAACTAGATGATCAACATGACATAGGATACCTAAAACCGATTGAACCTCATGATACTAGTAACCTTTGTTTGTAAGTACGAGTTGGATAGGGACATACTTGAAGAAATGATGAGCCAAGAATAAATGAGACTGACACACCCTAAAGACCTAGGGGATCGAGGGTTGATCAAAGATCAACCTTGCCTATGTGAAAGCACAGAGCCCTCATTGTTCAATAAAAATACTGGCAACTGACCATGGATAAAAGCGGAAAGAGGAAAATGGAGACAATGATGGAAGACAAAGACTGGATAGAAAAATTCCCTATGGGTTGATCAAATGATTGAACTTGCTTACGTGAAAGTACAGGGGCAACCATAGTTTGAAAAAAAGACCTACAACTAACCATGGATAAAAGCATAAAAAGGACAATGGAGACAACAATGGAAGACAAATACTGGATGGAAAAATGCCTCGGGGGTTGATCAAATGATTGACCTTGCCCACGTGAAAGTGTAGGGCCAACAAATTTTGACAAAAAGATAGAAAAATGACCATGGATAAAAGCGAAAAGAGGAAAATGGAGACAATGATGGAAGACAAAGACTGGACAGACAAATGCCCCAGGGGCTGATCAAATGATCGACCTTACCTACGTGAAAGCACAAGGGAAACATAGTTTGAAAAAAGACCGAAAACTGACCATGGATAAAATCAGAAAGACGAAAATGGAGACAATTATGGAAGACAAAGATTGGATAGAAAAATGCCCCAGGGGCTGATCAAATGATCGACCTTTCCTACATGAAAGTGCAGGGGCAACGTAGTTCGAAAAAAAATCGAAAATTGACCATGGATAAAAGTGGAAAGAGGACAATGAAGACAATGATGGAAGATAGAGACTAGATGGATAAATGCCTTGGGGGCTAATGAAATGATCAAAATTTACTACGTGAAAGTGCAGGGGCAACATAGTTCAAAAAAAATATTGAAAACTAACCATGGATAAAAGCAGAAAGAGGACAATGGAGACAACAATGGAAGACAAATACTGGATGGACAAATGCCCCGGGGGCTGATCAAATGATCGACCTTGCCTATGTGAAATCATAGGGGAAATGTAGTTTGACAAAATAGACCAAGTACAAGATGAGACTAGATAGAGGAATGACGTGGGACTAACTCAACCAGATCTAAATCAGCCAGCAAATCATACTATTTTAGATATTGGAAACTAATAAGGATATTAACAACTTCCCATCAAGTCATGAACAATGAATCTAACTACTCACACCTTAATGTAGATGAGACAAATGAAAGGGAAGGGTGAGACCTAATGATGAATGACACAATGAAGGACCCTAAGTGGTGACGTAATACCAAGGATGAGACATGATGTATAGGTGATGACAAGCTCAGATTAAGGATAAAGTTCAAGATTTTGGATAGCGGATAATTTGATTCTTCCAAATGCTCAATCAAAATGTACCAAGCGACCGATGGTAGGATGTCGATGGGATTATAGGATTGATAGGGTGGTAGGATAGGACATGAGGATAAGATGGATGGGAACATAAAGTAACTATGACACAAGGTAGATAATGATTAAGCCCTCTACAAATGGCACATGTTGCTAGGTTTTCACCAAACATAATTTTCTAAGGTGCCACGAAGAGTGGTTTTTACCATAGGTTGAATTATTTCTCTTTACTATTTTTGGAATTTTTTGACTTTTTTGATTTATTTTTGACAATTTTTACTTGTTTTTGTATTTTCTCAGAAAAGGACACCTAGTTGACTTAGGTATAAAACCTTTTCAGGTGTATGATGTTGATAAGATCTTCAAGGGGCTCTCCTTTAGGTGTAGCAAGCCTATATATGCTAGAACCATATTTATCTATGACGACATTGGGACCTAACCAATTTTCCTCAAACTTTCCCTTTTGTCTAGATCTTGCTGAGTACACTGATTTTCCTTGAGGACTAGATCACCAAAATTGAATTGGCAAGGACAAACCTTTTTAATATGATGTTTATATGCTTGTAAATGATTGTATTCTTTGATCCATTTTTCGTCTAGGAGTTCCAATTGACTGAGGTGTGCAACCCGAGCATCTTCATCACTTATGAGGTTCTTCAGAGATATTCTAAGTGATGGGATCTTGACTTTGATAAAAAAAATAGCATCGACGCCATAAATGAGAGAATATGGAGTAGCGTTAGTGGGAGTGTGAATGGATGTGCGGTAGGCCCAAAGGGCGGGATGGAGATGGAGATTCCAATCTTGACCAGTGTTATTAACCGCATTTTTAAGGATATTGATCAAGGTTTTGTTGGTAGCTTCTGCTTGACCATTACCCTATGGGTAATAGCGGGCAGACCAATGATGCTGGATGTGATAAGTTTCACAAAGGTTTTTCATAAACTAATTTTTAAAAGGCTTTGCATTATCGGTGATGATGGTAGATGGGATTCCATACCTACAGAGGATATGGAAAAGGATGAATTTTGAGATCTGAACACCTATAATATGAGAGAGAGGAATTTCTTCCACCCACTTGGTGAAGTATTTAGTTACGGTGATGATGAAGGTGTGGCCATAAAAATATGGAGGGTATATCTTTTTGATTAGGTCAAAACCCCACTGAGAAAAGGGTCATGGCACTATGATTGGTTGTAAATCTTGGGCAGGAGTATGTATCAAATCTACATGTTTTTGACAAGGGAGAAATTTTTTCACGAACTCACAAGAGTCATGCTCCATGGTAGGCCAATAATAACCTACTCTAAGAATTATTTTAGCTAAGGCCATGCCATTAGAATGGGCCCCACACACACCAATTTGTACCTCCTCTAACACAATGTGAGCTTCTGATTCTTTCAGACACCTAAGGAGAGCTCCATCATGCCCGTGATGATGAAGTGTATCTCCTATGATGGTATAGTGAAAAGTGCATTGGATGAAGGACTTACATTGGTTTCGTGTAAGGTCGGGTGGAAGGATATTATGATGGAGGTGTAAATTTCATGGTACCAAGGGGATTCAAGACCTACGATATCATAAACCATCTCACTCTCAGGGACGTTGTATGCTGGGACTATAAGTTTTTCAATGAGGAACTCATAGTCTGTTCAATCCTTAGGCATATCAATAAGGGAACCAATTGTAGCCATCACATCTTCTGCCTTATTGTGAATCCTGGGGATCTGTTCAAACTAGATAAAGGTGAAATAATTTTTGAAGTCATCTACCATGTGCTTGTAGCGCAGTGATTTATCATCCTTCATTTTAAAATCATCATTGAATTGTTTGATAATCAATTGGGAATCACCAAAGACTCTTAGATGAGTAATATTCCATTGGATGGCGATCCTAAGATCAATGATGAGAGCTTCATACTTTGATATATTGTTTGTGCATGGAAACACTAATATAAATGACTTTGATATGTAGTCACCTTAAGGGGTGCCGAATAAGACACCTACTCCAACTCCATTATGTGTGTAAGACCCATCAAAATAGAGCTTCCATGTATTTGATTATGCTACTGCGAGGAATTCTTCATCTAGAAACTCTGCTACCAAAGGATAGGCATCAACCAAAGGGGCATCGACCAATTGATCTGCTATGACTTGTCCTTTGATCACCTTATGGTCCACGTACTCCATGTCAAATACACTCAATAACATGACCCACTTAGCCATGCGGCTAGTTAGGGAAGTTTTGGACAACAAGTATTTAAGTGGATCAACTTTCGATATCATCTTGATAGGATGACTAAGCATGTAATGACGAAGTTTCTACGAACTGAAGACAATGACTAGGCAAGCTTTTCCATTGGAGAATAATTGAGTTCATAGCCCACCAGTGTTCGACTAATGTAAACAATTACACGTTCTTTAGAAGACTCGTCATGTTGAGCTAATAGTACCCCCAGTGCAATTGAGGTAGTCGAGATATACAACAAGAGTGGTTTACGTGGAATAGGAGACATCAAGATGGGTGGATGGGCCAAGTATTCTTTAATTTTGTCAAAGCCTTGCTGACATTCAAGATCCCACTTGAAGATGATGTCTTTATGGAACAGGTGTACACATGATTGGCATTTTTCAGCTAATTCAGCTATGAACCGTTTGATGGATTCTAACTTCCCTTGGAGGCTTCTTAAGTTCCCCCAGTGCAATTGAGGTAGCTGAGATATACAACAAGAGTGTTTTACCTAGAATAGGAGACATCAAGATGGGTGGATGAGCCAAGTATTATTTAATTTTGTCAAAGCCTTGCTAACATTCAGGATCCCACTTGAAGATAGTGTCTTTACATAATAGGTGTGCAAATGATTGGCATTTATCTACTAATTGAGCTATGAACCGTCTGATGGATTGTAACTTCCCTTAGAGGCTTCTTAAATGATCCCAATGCAATTGAGGTAGCTGAGATATACAACAAGAGTGGTTTACCTGGAATAGGAGACATCAAGATGGGTGGATAATCCAAGTATTCTTTAATTTTGTCAAATCCTTGTTGACATTCAGGATCCCACTTGAAGATGGTGTCTTTACGTAATAGGTGTGCAAATGATTGGAATTCGTCAGCTAATTGAGCTATGAACCATCTAATTGATTGTAACTTACATTGGATGCCTCTTAAGTGCCCCCAATGCAATTGAGGTAGCTGAGATATATAACAAGAGTAGTTTACCTAGAATAGGAGACATAAAGATGGGTGGATGAGCCAAGTATTCTTTAATTTTTTTGAAGCCTTGTTGACATTCAAGATCCCACTTGAAGACAATGTCTTTACATAATAGGTGTGCAAATGATTGGCATTTGTTTGCTAATTGAGCTATGAACCATTTGATGGATTGTAACTTCCCTTGGAGGCTTCTTAAGTGCCCCCAGTGTAATTGAGATAGCCGAGATATACAACAAGAGTGATTTACCTAGAATAGGAGACATCAAGATGGGTGTATGAGCCAAGTATTCTTTAATTTTGTCGAAGCATTGCTGACATTCAGGATCCCACTTGAAGATGGTGTCTTTACATAATAGGTGTGCAAATTATTGGTATTTGTTAGCTAATTGAGCTATGAACCATCTGATGGATTGTAACTTCCCTTGGAGGCTTCTTAAGTGCCCCCAGTACAATTGAGGTAGCTGAGATATACACTAAGAGTGGTTTACATGGAATAGGAGACATCAAGATGGGTGGATGAGACAAGTATTCTTTAAATTTGTCGAAGCCTTGCTGAAATTTAGGATTCCACTTGAAGATGGTGTCTTTACATAACAAGTGTGCAAATGATTGGCATTTGTCAGCTAATTGAGCTATGAACCGTCTAATGAATTGTAACTTCCCTTGGAGGCTTCTTAAGTGCCCCTAGTGCAAATGAGGTAGCCAAGATATAAAACAAGATAGGTTTACCTAGAATAGGAGACATCAAGATCGGTGGATGAGCTAAGTATTCTTTAAATTTTTTGAAGCCTTGCTGACATTTAGGATCCCACTTGAAGATGGTGTCTTTAAGTAACAAGTGTGCAAATAATTGGCATTTGTCAGCTAATTGAGCTATGAACCGTCTAATGGATTTTAACTTCCTTTGGAGGCTTCTTAAGTGCCCCTAGTTTAATTGAGCTAGTTGAGATATACAACAAGAGTGGTTTACCTAGAATAGGACACATCAAGATGGGTGGATGAGCCAAGTATTATTTAATTTTGTCGAAGCCTTGCTGACATTCAAGATCCCACTTGAAGATGGTGTCTTTATATAAGAGGTGTGCAGATGATTGGCATTTGTTAGATAATTGAGCTATGAACCATCTGATGGATTGTAACCTCCCTTGGAGGCTTCTGAAGTGCCCCCAGTTTAATTGAGGTAGCCGAGATATACAACAAGAGTGGTTTACCTAGAATAGGAGACATCAAGATGGGTGGATGAGCCAAGTATTCTTTAATTTTTTTGAAGCCTTGCTGACATTCAAGATCCCACTTGAAGATGGTTTCTTTATGTAACATGTGTGCAAATGATTGGAATTTGTCAGCTAATTGAGGTATGAACAGTCTGATGGATTGTAACTTCCCTTGAAGGCTTCTTAATTTATTAAAATTATAGGTTGGGGGAATTTCCATTAAAGCCTTAACCTTTGTTGGATCTACCTCTATACCCCTCCTGGAGATGATGAAACCCAATAGATTCCTAGATGTGACTCTGAATACACACTTGTTTGAATTTAAGCATAGCTTATAATGCTCTAGAATCTCAAATATTTTCTTCAAGATCTTAGGATGTTCTTCTCTTGTTCTAGACTTCCCCAACAAGTCATCAACATAATCTTCCATGATTATATGAATGGGATCATGGAAAATAATGGTCATGGCAAACTGATAATTAGCCCCTGCATTTTTAAGACCAAAGGGCATGACATTATAGCAAAAGGTTCCCGAAGGGGTGGTGAAGGAATTTTTATGTTGATCCTTTACAGTAATTCTGATTTGGTTATATCCAAAGAAACCATCCATAAGGGATAGCATCCCATGTCTAGCCATGAGATCCACTAACATGTCAATTTTTGATAGAGGGAAATCATCTTTAGGACAAGCTTTATTGAGGTCCCAAAAATATTTGCAAATTTTGATACTCCTATTTGGCTTGGCGATGGGTACTATATTGGATATCCAGTCTGAATAATCAATCGGCCTAATGAACCCTATTGTGCACTTTTGGCACACACGCCCCACTGAAAGTAGGGACCCTCTTTCTTGTTCTTTTTCTTTCGTTCTTGGTGTTTTGGCCATTTGATTTTGAGGATTTGGTTTCCTTGGAATATTCCCAAATGGTTATCTTACTCATGAAAATTCCCCTTTTGAAGAAGTACTTTGAAAATCCTAAATTGTGGAATTCATTTCAGGTTTTTCTGTGTTTTCGAGAAAATTCCCTCTAGGCGGATTTCCCCGAGTGCCTTGAAAACCTAAATGGAGGCTATTTTATATCATTTTCGGGAATTCCCAGACTTCGTCGAATTTCATTTGGTCTGGATTTTTCTGAGATTCCATCATACCTTCAGATTCCCAAACTCATTGTCTTATCAACACATTTATCTTTCCTATATGGTCCTACAATTTTGTTTTATTCGATTCAGTTGCATTTTATGAGGAGAGGTTTGTGTCATTTTCCTTGTGAAATTTGAGGAGCTGGATTTTGAGTTGTTGTTGCTGGATTCTGTGTTTGAGCTTGTGATCGAGTGTTACAGTCAAATTTTTTGGTGATTACTTAAATTTTGCTTCGATTTTCGGGGTTTCTTGTCGATTGTTGCTATTTCAATTTATATGCTCTTATGGTATGTACATTCTGCCTTCCCTTTTTAATGAATGAACTGAGTTTTCTTTGGGGTTTGTGTGGGCATATGTTTTGAGTCGGGACTTCGATGTGGTTTGGTTTGGTAATGGTGCTAGGGTTTTGTTTGTTGGCTTGATTCCCTTCCTCATGGTTTACACCTCCTTTCCTCCTGCATTACTGTGATTCGATGGGGTTGACCAATGCTCTGCTTCATTTTGTTTGAATTCATTCTCTCTTATGTCAAGCTCTGGTTTCACCTATAAATCCCCGACTTGTAATGAAACCACGTCTTGGGTGAGGTGAAGCATGTTGCTCATTATCTGATTTGATTATCATCCTATCCTAGTTGGGTCATGGGAGAATTCATGTGAGGAATAGTTGGAATGAAAATGATGAATGGATCCAAACTATGCTATCATGGTGGTTTCCTAGGGTTTCCCTTGTTGAAATCATTCCTCATATTGATTGGATCTTATTTATGATCAATTTGAGGCGTAATTTGTTCATCGTGCATTTTGAACAAGGTGAATTCTAAGTTGAATCCCTAACATCCTAATCGTTTGATCAATCTTGGTGAAATATTGACGAAGTCAAATATTTCAAGATTTTGAACACTTCACAGATTTCCTTTACTTCAGGATTTTCTCGGTTTTTCCATCGCTTTATTGATTTCTTGAAAAATATGCTTAAAATGTGAATATTACACTGACTTCACGAAATTTCGTGTCCTCGATATTTTATCGATATTTCTTTGTCCCTTCATTTTCTCGGAATTCGTAAACTATTGCCATTTTTCGCGGATTTCCGACCTTGGCAGATTTTCCTGAAATCTTGTTGAAAATGAAGAATTGGGAGACAACATGATCTATTAGCTCATAATTGTGCATTTTATGGTTCATTTGAGTTATTATAGATGTTTCATGCTATTTCTTAGTTAATTTTGATTGATTAAATGGTGTTTGGAAGTTTCTTTATGTTTGTTTCACTGAATTTCGTTTGGTTCGAAATTTCTCAAAATTCCCCTCTGGCTCGAATTCCATAAGGAACTAAAAACCTGAACTTTGAAAATGAGTAATTTTTATGAGATTCTAAGGATTTTTTCTATAGTGTATTTTGTTTTAATGATGAATATAGCATTTATGATGGATTAACTTAAATCTCATATTGTAATGGATCTTTACTATGGTCTTTTTATTGGATGCAGGAATAATCAAGTCAAATTATTACTAAAATGACCAAGGGAAAGGTAATGGATCCGAGTGTTGAAGGCTTTGCTATCTCCGAAGCAGAAAGGATTGAAATCGACTTAAAGAGAAAAATCCCAGAGAGCAAGTTGTCTTCCATTTGGTTAGAGGGCATAGATAAAAATGTTGGAATGTGAGATTATGAAGAATTTAAGGCAAGGATGGCAACACAAAACCTCCCTTTGTTGGCTAGAAGAATATTGGAATTAGGGTTGGCACATGTGGCTGGATTCCCTCCTACAGTTCAGTGTTACGAGTTGGTGCTTGAATGTTCCAGAAATTATGCCAAAGGCACACAAAGGATAGTTGGTCCTCAAGGAAGAATTTTGGAAAATCTTAACCCTGTGTCCATTGCTCAAACCTTTGACATGCCTGATAGGTCTCATGTAGTGGGTTTTTATATGGATGTGGAAAATAAGTATTATGATGAAAATGTAATCAAATCCCAACAGGTCATCAATTCCTGGCTGGAGAAACCCAAGTCCCACTTTTCCAAGCTACCCAAGTAGCTAGTCAGAGCTAAGTTTAGGAAGGAATACTATGATTTTATCACACTCCTCAGTAGGGTAGTGGGATTGAAAAGTGCGGGAATGTTTGAAAAATGGACGTTCCATGTTATTGTGAGGATGGAGCAAGGTATCGACTACCATTGGCCAGACATTATAGGTGAAATGATACATGAACAAATGTGCAATGTCTACTTGGTTTATGCACTTGAAAGGTTACATCCATACAAAGGGCTAAGCAGAAGGGGTGTGTTTGGGCAGGATGTTATTTATGAAGTGTACCCAAAATTGCACTTGGGTAGCACAAGTTATAGAAGGGTGAATGATGCATTCACAATGTAAATCAATAGGATATTGCAAGGTGCAGAGCATGTTAAGATCTTAGACAATGCTAAGGATTTAATCATGAGGTTTGGAGCTTGGTTTATCTAGTTCCCTACCTTTTCATACATTAGAATTGATGGTTGTCAGATGGCTCCATATAGACTCCCTAGATATCCCACATATAATGTTGTACTTCTGGAGGTCATAAGGCAGATCTGTGATTTTGATGCAATTGTGAAGAGGGAGAAAAAAAGATTGGATTTGGTGGTGATTTTCCTTTAAGGATAGGCAGTGGTGAGGCCTGTCCTTCTATTAACTCAACGCATGCTTCTGAAGAATAAATGAGTACTCTAGGTCTTTCCTTCCATTCCAAGAGATCCATATTTGATAGGACTGGTGAAGCACAGAGGAAGGCTAGTAGGGAATACAGTCACAAGGATGATATAGAGGACTATTGGGCCAACATTAGTGAAAAATTTGAGATAAAAAAGAAGTTCTCTAGGCTACTAGTAAACTTTTTCCTACTATACAACATAAAGGCCATTCCAAATCAAGTTGAAGATGATGGAAATTTGATTTAGGGTCATAACTATGAAGTTGTGAAGGACACACCAATTAGAGAAATAGATTGGCTAAAGGAAGAGAGGAAAAAATTGGAATAGATCATGACTCCAGTGATTAGGTACACTAAAATGTGGCTCAAGCACAAGATGTTGGAGTTGGAGAGTGAAGGTGTGCAATACACCTATGACCTAATGGGTAACTTAGAGTCTCACTCCACTTATGAGGATTCGACTACAAGGGATGAAGATGATAGACCTCCGCAAAGGGATGAAGTGTCGATAAGGACTCCTTCTCCAGTGCCTGAAAAAGAAGAACATGATAAGGGAAAGGAGGATATAGTTGAGGAGATTCTTGAAAGGCAAGGTTTAAATGAAGATGCACCCAAGGTTCACCAAGATGCAGTTGGATAGGATCATGTATAGTCAGATTCCATAGTTCTAGGTTGGTTGGAGAAGGAATTAAGGAGCAAGCAGATTGTGGTAGATGATACTCCCCACAACTGGGATGACTTTCTGGAAAACATAGGAAAAGGAAAAGCGAAGAAGAAGGATAGGGTTATCTCTAGGATCGAGAGGGATGAAGCAAATAATAGGGCTGTCCACATTGCTACTTCTTCTCTTGATAAGAATAAGGATGATGTGACTGGTGGTGACTACAGTGTGCACACTTTCAAATTAGGGCCTACTTCCATGGAGTAGGATATTGAAGAATATGAAGGCTCTAGTGCAGTAATATTGGGTAGATTGAGGAAGGAGGTGCAGACCAAGCAAGAAGTAAAGAGGGAGAATGAGAAAATTTAGAGGTATCTGGAAGACTTGATGAATCCCTTGCAATCCATCAGCTCCTCATCATCTTCTATAGGTTTTCTACCACAAGAAACAATAATTGAGTTAGAGAATATGAAATCCACAACTCATGCCATAACGAGCTAGTTGCAGGGAGTGCATAAGCAGGGGAAACAAATTGGGGATGCCTTGACTAAGATCTACAATAAGTGCATTTCCTTCTTTGAGGTTATGACAGGAAGGAAAAGGTTTGCGCCAAAACATCTGAGCTTGGAGAACTTGAGAAAATGGTGGAGAGATGTGTATTCTCCAATCAATGAGGACCAGTTCATTGAACACAAGTTAGATGATACAACCACATACATTGCGGTGATTGATAAATAACAAACTATGAAGGTGGATTGGGATAAGGTGGTAAGTCAATCAAGAGAGGATGTTAAGTCCATTGAAAGGAGGATGAAAGTGTTAGTTATGCTACCTTTGGTATACTTGGAGAAGATATTTTTGATGGTATAGGATAGGGCTAGATATTTTTACATGAGAGAGAATTGGGAAATATAGCAAGAATTAGAGTTAGGAGTTAGTCTCATTTTTCAAGCAGGTGTTGTAACAGAATATTGGAATTGTTGCCACTTTGGATGAATTAATGCAATTAAAGACATTGTGATTTGGTGCCTTTCTTGTGTCGAATTTTGATCTGGCATGGTTCTTGAGATTCTATCTTTTGAAATTTCTTAAGTTTATTTAATGTATGATAAGTTTGATGTTAGATGATTTGATGATGTTTAGGGTTTGATGCTTGAAGTGTTTGTAGAAATCTCTAGTCTATAATTTTTGTAGCTAGTTGATTGTTAGTTTCTTTGCAAATTTAGCCTGGACTTAAAATTGTGCTTAGTTCAATTATGGATGCTTGTTCATTTCAATTGCAATTGGGTTTTTTTGAATGAAATATGCATAATCTGAAAATCTTTGACTCCTTAGAAGATTGCACTATTTCCTTTAAGATTGCAGATTTATCTAGGTCAAACAACAATTAGTTTCTGAGGGATTGGTCTGTTTCAAGTATCTCATCATTTGCATTGTTAATCTTAGAATAAGAATTAATATTAGAAATCTCTCTGAAACCCTTATCCCATTTGTTGTTTATTTTGAATCTGGGTTAGTTTTAGGATTAAAAGTATTGCCATATTGCTATATCTGATAAATTTGAATTCAATATTTGCTTGTAGTAAGGTCCCTTTGTGATTACCAACATTTTCACATTATCTTTGAGTTATTTTATTGCATTGTCAAGACCTGAAATTAGAGACCTTGGGGTTATCTCTTGAGGCTTGCTAATAGAGATTTACCTTTCAAGAGAGATAGGATATCATATTCTGTTTGAGTGTTTGCTGTCCAGAAAACATCATCAATATATTGGTGCTGGAAGGAGGGCTTGAATAAGCAAGCTGGATCGATTTTTGTTTGCCATTTATCCTAAGAGGTTTAGAAGAAGAACCATATCTACTTCAGGGGAAGAGGAATTTCAGGAATTGCAGGCTCCTACTAGGGCGAGAAGGACCAAAAGAAGGGGAGAATCATCATCCACCCAGCCACTCCCATCATCCCCATCATCATCATCTTTCTCATCTTCCTCAAGATCATCCTCATCAGATTCTGAATCCATTCCTATTCCGCAGCCCCAACCAGCCATAAATCATCCACCTCCATCTCCACCAATGGATTTCGTTGCCAATAATCCATCTCCTTTGATTTTCAATAATTAAAATGTCATGCCCAAGAACCCTGAGCACTTTTTCTCTAAGTTCCATACCAATTACCCCAAAGGATGGTAGAGGAGCATATCAGGATTTTCCAGACCTATCTAAGAGATAGAGGAATCAACCATGAGGATGTTGCATGCAAGATTTTCCCTTATTCCCTGGGGGAAGAGGCCTTTTATTTATACAATCACCTACCTGTTGCTTCTATCCATAATTGGACTGAACTTGAGACTACATTTATGTAGAAGTTTAAAATCCCCATTAGTGCTAATGAGCTCTACATGCAATTTACCATTGTTAAGAGGGAAATTAATGAGCATATGAGGTCATTCAGTAATAGGTTCCACCCAACATACACTAGACTTCAAGCACCTTATGTTGTAGATGACACCACTATCCTAGAGGTCTAATTTGAAGACCTTGACAACCTTACATCCACCTTCCTTAAGTGGAGGAATAATCCCCCAACTACCTTGCTCACTGCATATACAAAGGCTGTGAAGGTCAACACGGTTCTTAGGCCACATTTATCAGGACCTTTTCCATAGTTAGGACCTACTACTCACCCTGGGCAAGTCCAAGCTCTCAACCGGGCTTTGACTAATCATACTTGCATTATTAATCCACTACCACCATTACCTTTGGTCCCACACCTAGGTCCTCCACTAAATCAAGCCCAACCAATTACCACTTACCCTCAGCAAAGAGCCAATCAACCCCTTTACCTATAGCAACAGAGTGGTTTTCCTACATATTTACATAATTCAAAAGTCTTGAATCAATCTATTGGTTTTGGAGGATCATCAGGATACCCGCATGGTAATCTTAATTCAACACCATACAGTTGTCTAGATAATGAATAACTGGATGAGTTAATTGAGCAGGTGAAGAAACTGAATATGGAGGTAACCTATCTAAGAAATCAGAACAACCAAATGTAGGCTACAAAAAATAACATGCAATCGAATTACAATAGGGAGATCATGGATGTTGCTAAAGGACAAAACTTTGATAGAGGGCAACATTTTGACATAAATCAAAATTTCAAAAGAGGACAAGGTTTTGGCCAAAGCTTTGACAGGGGGCAACAAGGTGGACAAGTGGTTCGATAGAAGGCAACCACCTAGACAAAATATGCCATGGAATACTAGACCTAATAATGGATGAATTTCCACTCCATTGGATCAGCCTTCTACCCAGGAGAAGCCTCCAAGGGGTGTGTATCTAGCAGAGGCAACTTTGTTTGGATGGTGCAGGATCCATAAGACAAGTCAACACTCCGAGTTGGATTGCCCTAAGTTTCAAACTTTTGCTTCCATATTTTAGTATGAAGTTGAAAAAAATTCCAATAGTCAAGAGATTATACCCTCAAATCCTTATGATTCTCCAGTAATGGTACTTAACCATGCTCTGTTCCCAAAAGGTGAGGAGAATGAACCAGAAGAAGAGTCCAGTGATCGGGATAAAGAGACATAGTAGGTGTTGAATGAAGATGAAATCTCTTAGTTGTTTAAAAAAGATAATGAGAATGATAATGGCCTCCTAGATGAGGGGGAAGTTGGTGTTGAGGAATTCCAAATGTTTCAGCAACCAATAAAAAATATGATTTGAGGAATAGGCCGAACAAGAGTCCACAAGATGGAGGCCCTTTCACTACTTCTATCCCTCCAAATTTTTTTACTACTCCACCAGATTAACATGCCAATAATAATCCATATTACCCTCATGTGCCAACACAATACTTTGTGAAGGGAGGAAAACCTGATATATCAAAGGGAAACAATGTTCAAGTATCAAAGGACAAACAAACTAGTTGTTGTAAGGAAACCCATGCTGATATGAACATGGAACAATTGGGCAAATATGTGATTGAGGAATTCAAAAAAGTAAAGGTAAGTCTTTTTTCTTTTGAATTATTAAGAGTCCCTTCTATTAGGAATGCTTTCTTGGGGTTCTTCAATTTAAACACAACACCACAAGGAGTAACTGCCAATGAAGCAGTTGTTAGATCCTTTAGTTCATAGGCACCCAAAGGCGCCAAGCACAACCTAGGGACAAAGGGAAAGATAAGGATAAGGGTCAAGTTGCACAAGTTGACACCTAGTTGATTCTATTTCAAGGCAAGATGGAAACCCCTCCCTTTCTGATTTTTGTTCTTATCTTTGGGAAGAATCTACATAATTATTTGTTGGATTCAGGAGCATCTACAAAATTTATGCCTTTTGTTGTCTGTAAAGCATTAGGTATTACCCCTATAGCCTCTCAAAAGAATGTTACTCAATTAGACAAGACGAAGGTGAGTGTAGTAGGAGAACTAAACATGATCCCCATAGAGGTCGCATTAGATCTTAGGGTGCAACAGGTGATCAACATTCAGGTTGCTGATATTCTTGACACCTATGGTTTGATTTTGGGTCAAGATTTCACTAAGGCATTAAATGGGTATACATCTACAGACCATTCTCACATGTGGCTACCATTGAAAGGAGTCCCAAATCAGATTAGAATTGAAAGAGAGCCCATAATGAAGTATGCAATCACTAAATACTAGAATAATTCAAATGAGATATTAGTATCAGAGTTCAACATGGGAAACTATGTGTTGGTTGCCTTAGTCTCGGATACAAAATAGGTCTTTATGTTGCAAGGCTCCTTTTATGAATCTACATTAGAATCTGGTGGTACTGAGGAAATCTTTATGATGTAGGATGATTCTATATTAAAGATTAGTGGTTCTAAAACACTTAGTGAGCAAACAGATGAAACTAATGACCAAGAGGTTGAGCATCTCAGTTTTTTGGATAACTTGCAGGAGTTCATACAAAAGTGTATTGAGAATCAGATACAGCTTGGCAAAAATATGAATTTTGAATAATTATTGCTCCCTAATTGGTGTCAAGTCCATGGTGCCCCTCACTCTGAGTTGGAGTCTGACTTTTTTCAGACTGCGATGGAGTAGGTACAAAAGTGCATTAACCCAATCCCTACTGTTAGGCTGAATATACAGGGAGAGAAAAATAACGACAAGGGTAAAATCCCAATGCTTCCTAAAGAGCCTCCTAGTTGCAGCAAGATTCAAGATGACTCAAAGCAATCAGGGACTAATGGTTGTTGGATGTTAAGATTCGATGGATCCAAATCCAAACAAGTTGTTGGAGCAGGGTTTGAATTGATCAATCCTAAAGGTAAGAGTTATTTTTCTGCTCATAGACTCAAATTCCAATGTACTAATATGTGGCAGAATATGAAGCTTTAATCCATGGGTTGTTAATGGCATCAAGGCAGAAAGTTAAGATAATACAATTTTTTGGGGATTCTGAGTTGGTAGTTAGGCATGTGAGGAAACAATATTCATGTCATGAGAGAAGGATGACTAATTATAGATATAGAGTGTGGGATCTTATTGAAGGATTCAATGCTTTCAACATCCAGTTGATCCCTCAAAGTAAGAACCAAGTTGCAGATTCTCTGGTAAAAGTGGCCAGTACATTGCAACCTTTATCACTTTAAGGATTGAAGAAGTTTACTGTGGAGCTCACTGCAGTACCTTCAATACCTGACATTGTCATGGATTTCTAGGTATTTGAAGATGATAAACATATTCTTGATTTCCTTACAAGCTGTGATGTGTTTGCCTCTCAAGTAATTGATGAGGTAGAACCTCAAGAGGCAAAAATGGACTTGGGAGGGGTCATCGACCTAAAGACCAACACTATCCCAAGAGGTATGGCATAGTTAGAACGAAGTTTTGATTTGGATAAGATAAAAGACTAGGAACAAAAAGTCAAAAGGGAGTCTCTTAGCAGTCAATGTGAAACATACAATATGGGGACACGGAATGACATGAAGAACATTTTTATTGGTAAGGTATGTACTCCAGAAGAAAGAAAAGGGATTATTGATGCTTTACACACATATCAAGATGTGATAGCCTAGAGTTATGAAGAATTAAAAACATATGATACTTCAATCATTACACACACCATTCCCTTGAAGTGAAATGTCAAACCATTCAAACAAAGAAAAAGACCAATCAATGCTCTATTGGAACCTATCATTCAGAAAGAAGTGCAGAAGCTACTTTCAGCACGAATCATATTTCCAGTGAGGAATTGAACATGGGTTGCAAATTTGGTTCCTGTAAGGAAAAAGAACGGGCAAATAAGACTGTGTGTGGACTTTAGGAATATTAAAAGGGCATTGGAGAAAGAGAATTATTCGGTTCCTTCATTGGATGAGGTACTTCATATTGTCAATGGATCCTAGATGATGTCTTTTCTAGATGGGTATTCTGGATACAACCAAGTCATGGTACAATATAAAGATAGACATAAAACTGCCTTCACTACGAAATGGGGAATTTTTCTTACAGAAGAATGCCTTTTGGGTTGAGGAATGTTGGAGCTACATTCTAGAGAGCTATGGATATTTCTTTTAAGAACATAATTGGTAAGTGCATCATTATTTATATGGATGATTTGAAAGTCTTCTCTAAGAAGCAAGGTAATCATATAGCAGATTTATGCAAAGTATTCCAAAGTTGTTACAAAGGGAAAATTGCTAGGACATGTTATTTCAGAATAGGGTATCACCATTGACCCTGAGCGAATAGAGGCTATTTGAAGATTCAACCTCCTATAAGAAAAAAGGAAATGAAGTCATTCTTTGGGAAGATTAACTTTGTTAGAAATTTTATCACTGGATTTGCGGAGATTATGAAGCCCTTGAATGCTATGTTGAAACAAGAGGCAAAAGTGGAATGGAGTGCAGAAGCCAAGGAGGCATTTTCAGAAATTAAGAAAGCTATTGCTGAGGCTCCAGTGTTGGTATGCCCGAATTATGCTAAGCCCGTTTACATATATTCATTTGCTTTTGATCACTCCTGTGCTGGAATTTTAACTCAAAAGTCTAATCAAGGCGATGAGCATCCTATCGCTTTCATGAGTACCCATTTAAAAGACACAGAGTTGAGATATCACAATGTAGAAAAGCAGGCCTATGCTTTGGTCAAAGCAGTGAAAAAGTTTTGACACTATATTCTGAGGAATAAGGTCTTTTCCATAGTGTCTAATCCTGTGGTAAAGATGTTGCTAATGCAAAATGAGTTAGGTGAATGAAGAGCTAAATGGGTAACTATGTTGCAGGAATATGATATTGAGATTCAACCCATGAAATTAGTGAGAGGGCAGGGACTGTGAGGACAATGGCTAAGATAGGTCCTGACCTCATAGCTCAACATTATCATCTCCAAGAGGTGTCTCCAAGAGATTGGTATGATGAAATCATTTATTATTTATTAAACCAACAATGTCCTCATCACCTTAGCATAGTTCAAAGGCGACCTTTGCATCTGAAGAGTGGTAGTTTTATGATGAAAGGGGTTGTTCTATATAATAAAAATGATGAGGGTGTGTACTTAAGATTTTTGGGGAAGGAAGAAGCTACCAGAGTGATGATTGAATTTCATGAAATATATGCAACGAGCCATGGTTCTGCACCATCCACTTCCAATTAGATCCTAAGGGTAGGCTATTATTGGCCTAATCTATTTAAGGATGCGCACAACCATGTGAGGACTTGTCATGTATGTTAGATTGCAACAAGTAAGGAAAAAAATGTGGTCCTTCCACTTCAACCAGTCATAGAGGCGAAACCATTTTCATAGTGGGGAATGGACTTTATAGGTCCAATCAACCCACCTTCTTTTGTAGACCACCGGTATATTCTAACCATAACTGATTACTTTACTAGATGGAATGAAGCTCTTGCATGTAAAAAATGTAATTATGAGGTGGTAATAAATTTCCTTGAATTGAGTATTATTAATCATTTTGGTTGTCCATTGTGTTTAGTTTGTGATAATGGTCCTGCATTTGCATCACTAAAACTTTCTAATTGGGCTTTTGATCATGGAATAGTCATAAAATTTGCACCCAATTACTACCCTCAGGGTAATGGTCTAGCTGAATCCTCCAATAAGAACCTTTTGACAGTCATTCATAAGTTATTAGAGTAGAATCCTAAGGATTAGCACACCCAACTTAGATTTTCTCTCTAGGAAGACTGTACTAGACAGAAGGCATCCATAGGAACTTCTCCTTATCACCTTGTGTATGGTTTGGAACCTGTATTCCCCATCCGGCTGAAGATCCCTACTGTGTAGTTCATTAATGAATACTATGATGAAGAGGATAAACGTGAGGCCCATCTGGCTGAATTGTTACACCTTGAAGAGAAGAGAGATGAAGCCCTAGAAAACTTTGCCAAACATCATGGTGTAGTGAAAAGATGGTTTTCCAAGAGAACTAAGGTAAAAGCCTTTAGAATCTCTGACTTAGTTCTCTACTGGGATAAAGCCCATAACCATAAGGGAGAGCATGGTAAGTTTGAAAAAATCTAGCTTGGCCCTTATCAGATTTCAAAGATTCTGGGAGATAATCCTTTCACCTGAAAACCCTCACTGGAGAGGATATCTCGCTGTCTGTCAATGGGCAGTATTTGAAGCATTACTTCCAACCCTGAGATGTCTGCAACTCTTTCCTGTACATAGTTAGAGTAGGTTTTTCTTTCTACTTTTCTTTTCTTGTTTGTTGTTCTTGGTTTGGTTAGTGTAGGTTTTCTTTCTTTTGTTTTTTTTTTTTCTTTGGTTAGTGTAGGTTTGCTTTGGTTGGATTTTACTTTTGCTTTCTTTTTTCCTTTTGGTTCCTTGATTTCTTTGGGTCTATTGCATCTGTGTAATGGGTTTCTCGCCTGGGGGTGTTCTAGAAATTTATTTTACAAACTCTAGTCATTTTTTTGGAGTCAAGTGGTGGAATTCCTTTATCTAATGTCCCTTGTACTTATAATTAGAGTCGCTTGTTTTGGTTGAATTTTGGAATGTATTTGGGTCTTACATTTTCACATAAATTTTAAGGATTCAGAGGCTGTATATGATTCCTGTGTAATTTGGCCAGGTGAAAAATCTTGTATTCTGCTTCAATGCCACTGTGGTCCTCATCCCTGAGTGTGAATTTGATTGCTTAGAAGGTGAAAAGGAAGGTTTAAAAAGAATGTCAAAAAAAATATAGAGCAAAGAGAAATTATGGAAAATTAAAACAAATCTTCACCTTATCAGGGGTATCCTAGTATCTCTACCGGGGCTATAGATGCCTGGCTGGCAATAGAGATATGCTTGGGAGGGTCATAGTGATAACCTCATCAGGGCTATGGATGCTTGATTGGCAGCGAGGCTCTATCTAGGTTGATTTTGAAGTTAGAACTCTTATGTAGCCTAGTCAGACTAAATTTGGTTCCTACTACAAATACGGAATGTGAAATGAATGAAAATACACACACTTTGACCCTGGTACAAGAAAAGGTTTCCTTGCTTGTGATTTCTGAAACTTTGTTCATAGGTGACCTGATGTAAGGGTTGAAACTAGAGATTTTGGGTTCTTGATTCTAGTTTGTTCTTGAAATACTCTAAAGCATTTCCCCAACAAAGTCCCCATTTGTTGCGCACTTTTCGCATACATGCCCCATTGAAAGTAGCGACCCTCTTTCTTTCGTTCTTGGTGTTTTGGCCCTTTGATTTTGAGGATTTGGTTGCCATGGCATGTTTGCAAATGGCTCTCTTACTGGTGCAAATGCCCCTTTTGAAGAAATACTTTGAAAATCTTGTGTTCTAAAATTCATTTTGAGTTTTTCTATGTTTTTCGAGAAAATTCCCTTTGGGAGGATTTCCCCGAGCACCTTGAAAACCTGAACAGAGGCTGTTTTATATCAATTTCAAAAATTCCCGAACTTCGCCGAATTCTGTCTGGTCTGAATTTTCTCGAGATTTCGTCATGCCTTCAGATTCTCGAGCTTGTTGTCTTATTGACGCATTTATGTTTTCTGTACGGTCCTGCAGTTTGCTTTTATTGGATTCATTTTATTTTTATGAGGAGAGGTTTATGTCATTTGCCTTGTTGTGAAATTTGAGGAGTTGGATTTTGAATTGTTGTTGCTAGATTCTGGGTTTGAGCTTGTGATCGAGTGTTATAATCAAATTTTCTAGTGATTTCTTGCAGTTTGCTTTGATTTTCGGTGTTTCTTGTGGATTGTTGCTATTTGGATTTCTTGGCTCTCATGGTATGTACATGCTGCCTTCCATTTTTAATGAATGGACTGAGTTTTCTTTGGGGTTTGTGTAGGCGTATGTTTTGAGTCAGGACTTTGATGTGGTTTGGTTTGGTAATGGTGCCAGGGTTTTGTTTGTTGGCTTGATGCCCTTCCTCATGGTTTGCACCTCCTTTCCTCCTGCATGATTGTGATTTGATGGGGTTGACCATTTCTCTACTTCATTTTGTTTGACTTTGAGCTCTCTTATGTCTAGCTCTGGTTTAACCTAGAAATCCCTGACTTGTAATGAAACCACGTCTTGGGAAAGGTAAAGCTTGTTGCTCATTATTTGATTTGATTATCGTCCTATCCTAGTTGGGTTGTGGGAGAATTTTTGTGAGGAATAGTTGGAATGAAAATGATGAATGAATCCAAACAGTTCTATCTAGTGGTTTCCTAGGGTTTCCCTTGTTGAAATCATTCTTTATATTGATTGGATCTCATTTATGATCGATTTGAGGCGTAATTTGTTCATCGTGCATTTTGAACGAGCTGAATTCTAAGTTGAATCCCTAACTTCCTAATCATTTGATCAATCTTGGCGAAATGCTGACGAAGTCAAATATTTTGGGTTATTGAATACTTCATGGATTTCCTTTACTTCAGGATTTTCTCGATTTTTCCATTGCTTTATTGATTTCACGAAAATATGCTTAAAATGTGAATATTACATTGACTTCGCGAAATTTCGTGTCCTCAGGATTTTACCTATATTTCTTTGTCCCTTCATTTTCTCGGAATTTGTAAACTATTGCCATTTTCGCGGATTTCTAACCTTGGTGGATTTTCTGGAAATCTTGTTGAAAATGAAGAATTGGGAGACAACATGATCTATTAGCTGATAAATGTGCATTTTATGGTTGACTTGAGTTATTATAGATGTGTCATGCTATTTATTATTTAATTTTGATTGATTAAATGGTGGTTGGAAGTTTCTTTATGTTTTTTTCGCTGAATTCCGTCTGGTCCAGAATTTCCCGAAATTCCCCTCTGGCCTGAATTTCGTGAGGGGCTCAAAATCCAGACTCTGAAATGAGTAATTTTTATGAGATTATGGGGATTTTTTCTATCATGTATTTTCTTTTAAGGATGAATATAGCATTTATGATGGATTAACTTAAATCTCATGTTGTAATAGATCTTTACTATGGTCTTTTTTTTGGATGCAAGCATAATCGAGTCAAGTTGTTGCTGAAATGACCAAGGGAAAGGTAATGGATCCGAGTGATGAAGGCTTTGCTATCTCCAAAGAAAAAAGGATTAAAATGGAATTAAAGAGAAAAATCCCAGAGAGAAAGTTGTCTTCCATTTGGTCAGAGGTCACAGATACAAATGTTGGAATGTGGGATTATGAAGAATTTAAGGCAAGGATGATAGCACAAAACCTCCCTTTGTTGGCTAGAAGAATATTGGAATCAGGGTTGGCACATGTGTTTGGATTCCCTCCTATAGTTCAGTGTTACGAGTTGGTGCTTGAATGTGCTAGACATTATGATAGGGGCACACAGAGGATAGTTGGTTCTCAAGGAAGAATTGTGGCAAATATTAACCTTGTGTCCATTGCTCAGACCATTGACATGCCTAATAGGTCTCATGTAGTGGGTTTTGATATGGATGTGGAAAAGAAGTATTATGATGAAAATGTCATCAAATCCTAGCAGGTCATCAATTCCTGGCTGGAGAAACCCAAGTCCCACTTTTCCAAGCTACCCAAGAAACTAGTCAGAGCTAAGTTCAGGAAGGAATACTATAATGTTATCACTCCTCAGTAGGGTAGTTGGATTGAAAAGTGTGAGAATGTTTGAAAAATGGATGTTCCATGTGATTGTGAGGATGGAGCAAGGTATCGACTACCATTGGGCAAGCATTATAAGTGCAATGATACATGAAAAAATGTGCAATGTCTTGTGGACAAAGACCTTCACCATGAACTCCTACTTGGTTTATGCACTTGTAAGGTTCCATCCAAACAAATGGCATTGCACTTGGGTAGCACAATTTATAGAAGGGTGAATGATGCATTTACCATGTACATCACTAGGCTATTGCAAGGTAAAGAGCATGTTCAGATATCAGTCAATGCTAAGGAGTTAATAAAGAGTTTGGAGCTTGGTTTATCCAGTTCCCTACCTTCTCATACATCATAATTGATGGTTGTCAGATGGCTCTATATAAACTACCTAGATATCCTACAGATTGTGTTGTACTTTTGGAGGTCACAAGGTAGATCTATGATTTTGGTGCAATTTTGAAGAGGGAGAAACATAAGACTGGATTTGGTGGTGATTTTCCTTTGAGAATAGGCAATGGTGAGGCATGTCCTTCTATTAACTTAGGCCATGCTTCTGAAGAAGAAATGAGTACTCTAGGTCTTTCCTTCCATTCCAAGAGATCCAGATTTGATAGGATTGGTGAAGCACAGAGGAAGGACAACAGGGAATAGAGTCACAAGGATGATATAGAGGATTATTGTTCCAACATTAGTGATGAATTTGAAATCAAAAAGAAGTTATCCAGGCTACTATTATGCCTTGCATAACCACCCCATCTTTTGCCTTTGTCAAAATGGGTCCCCCTTTTATATTTTTGTCCTTGGTTGATTTTTAAACAAAGTTTGGAGTCTTTCTTTTCCAACTCTTTTTTTTTCTTTGGTTTAGTCAGTCAGAACTGAAACCGAAACTGAATCGGGTTTTCAAACTTTGTTTGAAACTCATTTTGATCCCCATCCCGACAATTTTTCTTTTAAACATTTTTGTCTTGTATTTATCGGAGCCGGAGCTGAAGTGGAAGTTAAGTCGGTATTTATTCAAAACCTCTAAATAAAATTCCATTCCGCTTCCGCCTCCGCTTTTTGGACTTTTGTTTTAGACTAAGTTTTTATGTTATGTTTTCTTGTGTCGGTCTTTTTGTTTTATTTTTTCATTTTGTTTCGCTTTTCTCTTTGTTAGCACAACCAGACCCGGAATGGGAACTAAGTTGGGAAATTACTCAAACTTCTAGATCCGTTTTCGATTCTGATTCCGCTCCCGCCAATTTTTTTATCATTGAATTTTTAGTGAAGTCACACAACAGTAATGGGCCAGTTCTTCTGCAGTTTCGACTCCGCTCTACTCCATTGATGAAATTAATGACAGGTGCCAGGCATGTGTGAAACTGCTAGTTTTTTCCTTAATTAGGGTTTAAACACGTAGTTATCATTATTATTATTAAGAAATTGAAGAGCGAAGTAGAGTTGCAGTGGATCTTTTTTGGAGTGAATCGATTAAAGGAAAGACAGTTGTGCGTGGATTGCGTCAGGGAGTTTAACTATTTATTCACGTTTGAGGTAGGGTTTCCTATTCTTGCCATTCTTTTGTAGTTTCACATTTTCTATTTTTCTTCATTTTGGATTGTCTGGTTTTGTGTGAGTTCTTCTGTAGGTTTGTATGTTTTCGTTGGTTTTTCTCTATTTTACGTTTTTCTTGATTTTCTATTGCTTTTATAGTTTTTTTTCTTGTCAATTTGTTTAAACATGGTCGTTTTAACATTTTAGCCATGACCGAGTCATGGTGCCCTAATTTTCAAATGTTTATGGTTAAATGTTGTTTTTATAGTGAGTAGGGTTTAGTAAATAGTAGTTTTGACTTAAGAATCTTTTGCGCACTCAATCTGGTTAGTTTAGAAAGGGTTAAATTTGTGCCCTAATTTTTATATCGAGTTTCATTAGATTAGGGTTTTGGTGCATTTCTGTATTTGTGTTTAATTGAAATATGATGCCCTAGAAAGTACAGTTGCCCCTGGTCATATGGGCATGGTCTTATCATGTTATATTTAAGCCTCTTTTCATTTTAAAATGACCTAGTCCTTAGTCATGAAGTTATGCATTAAATTGTTAAAATTATTTATGATGTCATGGTCAACCTAGGCGGAAGCGAGATCGGAATTGATTTAGATTTTGGGCGTATTTTATAATTAGTGTCAATTCCATTTTTCATCATGTCTCCAACTTCGCTTATAGTGAGAAGATTATTTTCAAAGTAACAATAACCTAGGTGGGAAGAAACCAAATCTATTTCCATTCTGGTCCTAGTTCCGATCACCATTGCAGTTCTGACTTCGAGCCCGCTTCTTGTTAGTATAATCTCAATGCTTGTTGTGGCTTCGAGCCTGACAGTGTTTTAAAAGGGGATTGTTTAGGATGTTTTTTCCCTGGTTCTGCCTCTGATGTATGTATGGAAGGTATGATTTTAAGGCATATTTTGGTGATGTTTATTCAAGGATCTAACTAGAGGTTTTGTTGCAAGAAAGCTAAAGAATGTCAGGAAAATCAGGAGAAGCTGTTGAAAGGAACAAACCTGCAGGAACGTCAAAGGCAGTGGTAGGCCCAAAAAGATCAAGCCAGAACAGTTACCCTATACCTTGAGGTATAACCATAGGGGTCCTATGGTTACAACAAGCAAAGTGGAATTGGATTGGTCAGATATCACCAACACCAATTTGGGCTCCTACAATTTTGAGGAGCTGTATTCAGAGACATTTGTTGCAGGTATAACAGGGAGAACACAAAGAATTATTTAGTCTAGTCTGGCTCATATCATTTTATTTCCTTTATGAGTGCAATTCCTAGAGTTATTTATGACAACAACTAGTGCTTACAATCTAGCCACTAGGCAGTGTATGGATTCTCAAGACAATGTGATTATTGATCTCACTCCTCAAATGTTTCAAACAATGTTTAGTGTCCCAGATCCAAATAACCTGGTGCAGTTGAAGGAGGCTAAATCTTTAGAGAAATATAACAAATACAAGGCATCCAACAAAACTCACTTGAATAAGAAATGGTTGAGAACAGAGAAGAAGTCTTTGACCAAACTTCATGATCAACTGAAAAGGACAGATTTCTACAAAGAAGTATCATATTTGATCATGATGTTGTCTACGGTATTTGGGAAGAGGGATACATTTCACTTCCAGGAGTGGATGTTTCCTTTCATTCAAACCATTTTAAACAGAAAAAAATAGTTTGATTGGTGAATGGTGGTCTTAGATGCCATTCATGATCAATTGACCAAGAATAGGGAAACTAAATGATTTTTCATGAGTTCTTACATTGTGTATGCAACAGCAAGAGTAGGTATCTTCCCAGGTCTAAATAGAGTGGGGATAATAGGAGAGGTTGAGGGACAGAAGAAAGTATGGGATTATTATAACCAGCTCTCCCTATAGGTTGCTAAAACAAAAATTAGAAGGGTTAATGATGCGTTTCTATATGTGATCATTAACCAACTGAACGCAGATGTGGGGTATAGACTAAGCCAAGAAGCTATGACATTTATCACCCAATGGGGATGTTGGTACATTCAATACCCCAAGTTCGCATACTTCAGGCTAGCTGTATTTGAAGGTGATCTGTACTTGCTACCAAGATGTTGCAATAATAAGATAGTGTTGATGGAATTTGTTTATCAAGCTCTAGGGGTTAATGCCCAGTTTGCATTGAAACACAAAATAGGATGTCATAAGTTCCCCATGCAATTGGGTGAATATAGCTTTCAGCATCTAGTGGGAGCAAAGGTGGTGTGTAGTGAGTTGATACATCTAAAATTAGGTTTGTATACAACTCATAAGTACTTTGACCCGAAGAATAAAATGAATGCCTTGTTGCCTTCGGTTTTTGATAATGACTTCAATTTGTTGGAAGACTTCTGGAGTGACCGACAAGATGAGTATGAGCTCAGAAAGAAGAATTATGAGAGGTTACCTGTCTCACTCATGGCAGAGCTTGGGATCAAAAATGACATTCTTGACACATTGGTGGATGATGGATTTGTTTTGGATCCATCATATGAAGCTTTAAACATTGAGGCTAATATCCTGGATTTGATTAAGTAGGACAGTGAGAAAACCATTGAAATTAAGCAGGTAGGGCGAGCAGTCTTGGATAGGAGCATTCAATGGGTGGTTGTAAGAACCAAAACTCCTCAAGGACCAACTCCTAAAAAGGGGAAAGGATATAGAAGGATCAAAATAAATCCACCTCCCAAGGAGCCCTTGGAATTCCTCCCTCCAGCCATTGAAGAGATAGAGCTTGAAGTAGTAGCTCAAGTCAATGAACCAAAGACACAAGAGGGAGATGCCTAAATAGGATCGGTTGCTTCAACACCTGTATTAGGTGAATCCTCTACTCAAGTCCCACTTGCAAAAAAATAAAGTGAAGGAGTGCAAAAAGGGACTCTTCATAATATTGTTGAATCCATGAAGGGAAAAGAAGTAGAGGTAGAAATTCATGATGTTGGAACAAATTTTGACGAGACTTTGTCAGAGAAGGGTATACAAGAGAATATGCCTCTAGAAGAGGATATTGAATAGGTGTTGAAAGAGGAGGATCAGTGGGTGTTATTCAAAGAAGCCAAGAAGGCTGCTGATGATCAAGCACTTGTTGCAGCAATAGAGAAACAAAAGGTAATTGATGCCAAGACACAAGTTGATGCCATACTTTAGCAGCAACACATAGAAGCTAAGTTAAAAGCCGATGAAAAAGAGAAGCAACAAATGCAAAAAGAACATGAGCTCAAGGTCAAGGAGAAGAATGATAAATTAGAATTGATACATAAAATTCATGACCTTGAGGAGGAAAAGGCAATACATCAAAGGGAGAGATAAGTTCTGGTGGCTAAGTTAAAGCTTGTTGAAGAATCTCACAAAAAGAAAGAGGAAGCAAAATGATTGAAAAATTTGAAAGATGTTGAAGAATTGATCAAGAAGCAACAAGAGGAAAAGGAAAATGCAGAAAAGCTTAAACCTTTAGAGGAAGAAATAAAAAGGGAATTGGAGAAGGAAAGGTTAGAATAAGAAATATTAGAAGAAGAAAGGTTGAAGAAGGAGGAAGAAGATAAGAGAGTACAAGAACAAAAGGATAGAGAGGAAGCAGAAAAGCTGGAACAAACAAGTGTGGAACAAGAGCAGAAACAAAAATAGAGGGTTGATTCTCAACCTCAAATAAATGGGCAACCTCCCTCTACTACGGCCTCCTCTTTTTCAACCATGATGACTGTTACTCTAGTTGCTCCCACTTGGTTGAAATTAGATCTTCAAAAGAGAGCATCGACACCTTCTCAACTTCTCAATTGGGAGGATATGATGAAGGAGATTGAGAGAGAAAGGCCTAAAATAAGGCCAAGACCCTACATTCTACTAGGCTAACTGACAAAGGAGAAATTGTGCTATACCCATGATAGACAAGGAGGTAGGAGACATGGAATTGATAGATTATCAGCTAGGCATTGTTAATTTGGAGAGACCTACTAGAGATCAGAAAATGAATTTAATTGATGTGGTAGCATCCTCAACCAAGTCAAGAATGTTGAAGGATAAATAAAGGAAAGATGAGCTTAAGGTTCAGTTAGATCAGCTGCATTTTTTTTCTTCTGAAAAAGTGTTTCTGCTCCAAGATCACAATAGGTTGCTACTATTGAGACCCCAATTTTGTTGAGCAGGAAGGAAGTAGATGATTTGGTACAGGTGAGGGGCAAGGCAGAAATGTTGGATCGATGGGTTGATAAGTTGAATCAAGAAATAAATAAAGTATTGGAAGACAATTTTGAGATCTACAAAATGATAGAAGATCTAATAGGGGAATTGAACCAATATGTTAAAACATTGGAAGCACAGGAGGAGGAGTACAAAGGGTACAACAAGAAAATGAAAGAAGTTAATAAATTGCCTACAACTACTCATCTAGAATAGTCGATACTTGAGGAAGATGGTAAAGATTTCTTGGAAAAGACCTCTTGCATACTCTAGTTTAGATCAGATTTTCTATATAAGCATAGAAATGAAGTTCAAGATTCTATTAAGAATCTGAGTGAATAGTTTGAGGAGTTGGAAGCTATCATTGCTATCGTGGTGAATGTGGAGGTATTAGTAAAGGAAGGTCTACCCTTAAGCAAAGTAAAGGAGAAGTGGAATGAAATATTTAAAGAGATCATGCGAAAAGGGGATGATGGTGAAGATCTATTGTTGGACCGACTAATGGATATTAAAGAAAAAATAAGAGTAGCTAATAGGGAGTTGACAAAGCTAAAGGATATGAGAGGGTTTTTTGTAGCAGAGTTGGAAAGAATTAAGTTTGAAGACAACTAGATTGATGGGCCTGAATTGGACATCCTACAAAAAGTCTTATCTAGTTTTGATGAGTACATGGCCGAATAAACTTTGCATGCATAAAATCTCATGCATGCATGGATTTCTTCTTTTCTTTGCATGTTGCATGCAGGACTAGCAGTTTTTAAAGCGCATGGCTTTCTTCTCTGCTATCTTCTTTTTCTTCCAGGTTAACTGAGTTTCCAAGATAACTGTAATCCCTAAAAGGGTGGGTCGACTTAAAATAGAAGAGGAGTTCAAATTTTGTATTTCTTTAAATACCCTTGGGGTATCATATTGTAAGGGTTGGCTGATAGAGAATAGAATTGGCCACCTAATATTTAGAGATATAATTTTTCATAGTTTTTACAAAGATACATTGTTACTTCATTTTTATAGTTAAATAAAATTACAAGTTTACACAATATGGTGTTGGAATTAAGTTGTTTTACTTGATAAGGTTCATGATTTATAATCTATCTGTATGCCAGTGATTGTGCTGAAGCACGAAAGTTTCTTATGTGATGAAAGTCATTAGAAGAAGTCAAATTTAAGGATTATCTTGTTAGATTATTGGTGGATTGAATTTATTGAAGTCTGTTGATCTATGATCTTGGCGATGAATGAATGTGTGTTGTTTTGGAATCTTTGAAGTATTTGTGATGTGTGACTGTGACGTTAATTAAGCACCTTAGATGTATGCAATAGTATGCATTATTCTGTAAATTATGTCATGCTTTGGTTTACTTGACCTGTTGGAAAAAAATAATTGTTGAAGATATATGTCTGAATGCTAGATAAGTTTGATTCATGTTTACTGATTTACCCTTTGATCTATCTTTTTCTTTTATCTAAAAACCCCCTTTCTTTATTGAGAATAGCTGAATGAATCAGTTATTGCTTATATTCTTTGTTACCAGCATAGGCCCCTTTGAAAATTATAGTTGCATGAACCGATTGAGTGACACCAGATAGTTGAGAACTAACTACCAGGACCTTGGGAGTTAGGCTACTACATGTTGTCTTTCTTTTTCAGGAGAAATAGAGTAGAAATATTTGGTTTTAACATTGTTTGTGTCATTTTCACCATAAAAAAAAATGGCACTAGAAGGAGGGCCTGAAGGATCAAGCTGGATCGCATTGTGTCTTTCTCACTGGAGAAATACAAGAGGATTCTTTGATCCTCCACTAATCCTAAACCATTTGAATAACTTCAAACTCTGGTCAGACCTGGACCCCATGCTCGTAGGGTATTGATACCTACATTACCTGCACCGCTTACTTCACCAAGATTTCCTCCAAATCCACCCACACCACCACCAATTCAACCCACTTCACCACCACCAATTAGGCTAGTGTCCCCACCAATTTGGCTTACATCACCACCACTTTCTCAACCAATCCTACCGATGGCTTATTTTGTGAATAACCCCTGTCCGTTAGGGACTATTCCAGGAGGAATCCATGATTTACCAAAGAACGTAGAAAAGTTTTGTCCGAAGTACATACATGGAAAATCAAGAAGTGCTAAGGAGCATATACAAGTGTTCAAAGATGCGTGTACACGTGCTCAATTTTCTCATCAAGATGTGGTATGTAGATTTTTTCCTTATTGTTTGGGTGATATGGCATATAACTGGTATTTAAATCTACCCTAGGGATCTATTATGGGTTGGACAGATTTAGAAAATGCATTTATTAATCAATTTCGAGTTTATGTGGACCCTACCATCTTGTATCACCAGTTTTCCACCATAAGAAAGGAACATCATGAGCCACTACCTCTATTCAATACTAGATTCCAAAGGATGTTTTCGTATGTTGCAAGACCCTTACTTGGTAGCCGAGAATATTTCCACATAGGCATATTTAAGAGTTGTTGATCCCTTGATTGGCCTATTCTTGCAGACAACTTATCAGCCTGATGAGATTAACTCTTTGTCTAAATTTTATCATCTCACCATCAAATTGCAACAACATATAAGTCTACAATCAGGAAGTTTAGGAACAACTCTTCCTCCCATGAACTATCAGATGCCTAACCCACCATTGTACAACACTGTCCTAGGGATGTATTACTCCCAAGATGGACCTATATCTGAGTTACAAGCTCCACCTACCATGCCCTTTTTCGGAAATGGCATGCAAGATTCCTCCCAACAACCACAAAGTGAACAAAAACAAGTGGGAGGATCAACCCATGTTCATTCCCCAACCATCGTGCAGAATGTGCAAAATGAACAAACTGTTCAACTGACTAGTGAGTTAGAGACTCTCAAGAATACTCTATCTCAAATGTCTAACGACATGGCACAACTTAGGCAAAACCCTCCCCACAACCAAAATCAGAATTATCAAAACCAGGGAGGTTACAACAACTAGGGAAATTACTCCAATCAGAATGGGAGTCAAAACACCAACCACAACTTTCAGAATCAAAATTTCTCTAACCAAAATTACCAAGATCAGAATAGAGGATATAACTAGAGGTTCAACAACAATAACAACAAAAATAGGCAGTGGAATATTGGACCTAACAATGGGGGAGTTCCCCATAACTATCAGTTAGGTGAGGAGAGACCACATACTACTAATGTAGCTGACCTCAATTTCATGACTAATTGGTGCAGACTACACAATACTATAGCACATTATGAGGTTAATTGCCCAAAAATGGAGAAGATTGTAAAGATTCCAGAAGCTGATGCCCATCCTCTAGCACGAAGTTCCAATTAGGATAATGGGTCAGTTAGTACTGCTATGACTTATGAGACAATTGAGGAGAAATACCAATTTCCTATGCAAGGAGATAATGGGCTAGAGGAGGATGTGTATGATGCCCAAGCTTTTCAGTCCAAAGGAGGTCACTTTATGAGAAATCATAATAAGGGCCCATTTACTACATCTGCACCCCCAAACAACATGGTCCCACCAAACCAAAATTTAGATAACAATCCACCACCACCAAAAGGACCTTCTAACCTTCAGAATAGAGGGAATCCGCCTCCTTTTCCTAAATATCAAGTTTGGAATGAGTCAATCGGATCTAGGATTTTAGTCCCAATGTTTAAAGCTTAATATGATGGATCCAATACAGCTCCATTGTCCACCAATGTGTCAAGAATGCCAATTCTGATCCCAAGCTCTATCATGAGTGAGATAGAAGACATCATTGTCATTCTTTGACATCATGAAGTGGTGCCCAACTCAACATGAGGTGGTATTAAAAGCTTTGGAAGAGGTAGATCACTTAAAGGGAAAAGGTAAAGTGACTCCAGCAAAGGAGACAAATGCAACCATTTATAAAGGTAAGACTAATACCCCACCTTTTCTCTTAAGTTTAAGAATATTTGGAAAGAATTTGCACAACTATTTATTGGAATCTAGAGCATCGAGAAATGTTATGACTTTTTCTATATGTAAGAAGTTAGGGTTAAGTCCTATCCCGACCAATAAGAAGGTGATTCAGTTAGATAAAACTGAAGTCAATGTTGTAGGAGAACTAAAGAACATGCATGTGCAGGTAGGATCAGATCCAAGGATCCAAACCTACATAGATATCCAAGTGGCTGACATCCCAGAAACATATGGTATGCTCCTAAGTCGGGAGCTAATGAAGAGTATAGGGGGATATTTGTACTTGGATTTCTCTCACATGTGGTTACCTAGAAGGGGGTTGAAACACAAATAAGAATTGAGAGTGAACCAAGACTCAAGCACATGATCACAAAATATGATGCTTCAATTGAGGTAGCATATTTTGAGACTGAGATAGGAGTTTACAAACAAGAGGAAGTCCTTACTTTCTATGTGCTTAATCCTAGGGATGCCATGCCCCTAGAACATAGTGACTCAATGATCTACATCAACCAACAGGTTCTAATAAGGAAGTTTCAACAAGATAAGTTGGTTTTAGGAGAGGAAACTGATTTGAGTAGCTTGTTACTTCCTAATTGGTGTAGGATTCATTATCATAATCATTCGAAGTTAACATGCCAATCATTTCTAGATATCTTAAGTCATGTAGATCAACCTCAACAAATGTGTCAAGAGAAACCCTAGATCCCTATCAATGATTTTTCTTTTCAAGTCAAGGATGCTACCATTCTTACCAGGACTAGCCTCTCTCAATAGGAAGATTCCTCATCAATGGAAAAGACTCAGATTCTAAGCTCTGAAAATCAAGAAGAGGCCAAGGTGTCTCAATTTCCATTCAATAAACCTGCCCTAGATACCTTGCCAATACCCAAGGCATTGATGAAAAGTGAGTTGGATTGTAATTTAACCCAAGAAGTTGTTCAGGAAGTGATTTCTAAGCAAGTTGAAAATATAGGAAAATTTTCAAGTGAGCTTGGTCCCAAGTCAATTTTTGATGACCAGCAAAGTCTGAGCCGCCACAAATTTCAAGTAAGTCATCTCCTGTTATCCCTAAAAATAAAGAACTCCCAGCCAAAGACCAATTATGGACTCTTAAATTTGATGGTTCTAAGTCTAAAGCAGGAAATGGAGCAGGGATTGAACTAACCAACCCGAAAGGGAAGACTTACTTTGCTTCTTATAGATTGCAGTTTAGTTGCACAAACAATGTGGCTGAGTATGAAACACTTGCTCAAGGTCTTATGTTTTCTCATAAGAAGAAGGTTACTACTCTCACAGTTATGGGAGATTCTGAGGTGATTGTAAAGCAGGTACTTTAGCCAATATACATGCCATAAAAAGATATTGGCTGCATACAGAAATAGAGTTTGGAATTTAATCAAAGATTTTTATGTTTTTGGAATTAGTTTGATCCCTAGGGAAGCTAATCAAATTGCATACACTCTTGTTGTTGCTGCTAGCACATTAGAACCCATGCAAGATTTTGATCTAAAGAGGTTTTAAAGAGGTTTTCAGTTGAGTTGATTTGAGTCCGAGTTGTTCCTGATAATGTCCGACACTTTTAGGTATTTGATGATGATCAACACATATTGGCCTTTTTGGAAAGTTCTAATGTTTTTCAAGGGAAAATAATAGATGAATCTGAAAGAGATCAGGGAGATTGGGATCCTGAGAAAGAGAGACCAAAAGGGATATTGGATTTGAAAAGTAATAGAATTCTCAAGGGTATGGTTGCTTTGGAGAGGATATTTGACTCAAACCCATGGGCTCGTGAAAGGGTGCCTATAGAGAGTGAGGGAGGTAAGTATGAATCGGTTAATTTGACTCACTCAGGCCCATAAAGGAATGTTCTTATAGGAAAGACTTGTCCTTAGGAAATCAAGGACAAGATAATCAAGGTCTTGGAGCAGAACATTGAAGCTATTGCTTGGAGTTATGATGATTTAAAAACTTTTGACACTTCAGTGATCACTCACACCATACCTCTCAAGCTAGAAGCCAAGCCTTTTCGCCAAAAGCAACACCCGGTCAATGCTTTAATTGAGCCCTTGATCCAGAAAGAGGTGCAAAAACTTTTATCTGCTAGAATAATCTTTTTGGTTAGACATTCTACCTGGGTGGAAAATCTAGTTCCTGTGCGCAAGAAGAATGGTGAGATCAGATTATGTGTTGATTTTAGGAATCTAAACAAGGCCTCTGAGAAAGATAATTATCCATTTCCTTCTCTTGATGAAGTTTTACAAAAGGTTAATGGTTCCCAAATGATGTCATTCTTGGATGGTTATTCAAGATACAATCAGGTCCTGGTTAGTCATGAGGATAGGATGAAGATTGTTTTCACCACTAAATGGGGCACATTTTCTTACAGGAGGATGCCTTTCAGTCTTATCAATGTTGGAGCTAATTTTCAAAGAGAAATGGATGTGGCTTTCAAATATCTGATAGGAAAATGTATAATCATTTATGTAGATGATTTAACCATCTTCTCTAGGAATAGAGAAGACCATGTTGCTGATCTAGAAAACGTTCTAAAGAAATGTATAAGTTATGGTGTCTCTCTTAATCCGAAGAATTATGCGTTTGGGGTATCAGAAGGGGAACTCCTGGGTCACATCATATCAGAAGAATGGATATCGATAGACCCTGACCAAGTGGAGGCCATTTTGAAATTGAAAAATCCTGGCAGCAAGAAAGAAAAGAGGTCCTTCTTTGGAAGGATCAATTTTGTTAGGAAATTTATAACAGGGTTTGTGGAGATCATCAAACCTCTCAATGAAATGATGAAGAAGGATGCGAAAATTGAGTGGAGTGAAGAGGCTAAATCTGCTTTCATGTAGATCAAACAATCTATATCTGAGGCACCTATTTTGACAAGCCCAGATTATCTTAAACCTTTCTATATCTATTCTTTTGCATCTGACCATTCATGTGCAACAGTGTTAACACAATGAAGAGGAGAGGGGGAAGAAAGACCTATTGCCTTTATGATCTCTCCATTTAAGAATGCAAAAGTAATATATTCACCACTAGAAAAAAAAGACTTTTCCTTAGTACGAGCAGTAAAGAAGTTTAGGCATTACATAATTCAAAGTCAAGTAATGGCCATATTTCTAGATCTAGCTGTGAAGTCTCTTCTGATGCAAAGTGAATTAGGAGAATGAAGAGGGAAGTGGATGGAAATATTACAAGAATTTAACATAGAAATTCATTTAATGAAAATTGTTCAAGGACAAGGTTTATCAAAAGCAATGGCTGATGTGGACAGAAATATCACTTGTCAACAGTACATTGTTCAATCATTTAAAAAGGATCCCTAGTATACAGATCTGATTTTCTTCCTCAATAATAAATGTCTAGAAGGAATGAACGCTACTTAGAGGAGGGCATTACAGATGAAGAGTTCTCACTATATGCTAAAAGGGGGATCCATCTATAGAAAGAATTTTCAAGGAATCTACCTACGTTGTTTGGATCAGCAAGAGGCCAAGCATGCCATTTTTGAGTTCCATGGAAGACATGGAACATGGCATGGATCTGCTAATGCTTTTGCCCATCAGATTCTAAGATCAGGTTATTATTGGCCTTATTTATTTTGGGATGCACATCAACATGTCAGGACTTGTCATGTATGCCAAACTTCTGCACCCAGTGAAAGAAATCCTGCGATGCCTTTACAACCAGTATATGAGGTAAGGCCATTTTTTCAATGGGCACTTGATTTTGTAGGTGTAATTAATCCTAATTCTTCTGTAGGACATAAATTCATCTTGACTACAATTGACTATTGTACACGTTGGACTGAGGCCCGACCTTGCAAGAATAGCACCACAGAGGTGGTCATCAAGTTTTTGACTGAGAACATAACAACCAAGTTTGGAGTTCCATTTGCTCTAGTATGTGATAATGGCCCTACTTTTTATTTTGCTGAATTCATTTCATGGGCATATGAACATAATTTTTTTTTGAAGTATTCTTCCAATTACTACCCTCAGGGAAACAGAGTGGCTGAGTCCACAAATAAAAACTTATTGGAAGTGATAAGAAAATTACTAGAAAACAATCCTAGGGACTTGCACACGTAGTTGAGATTTTCCTTATGGGCAGATTGAACCATAATCAAAGCAGCTCTAGGAAATTCACCTTTTAAGTTAGTCTATGGCCAAGACCCTGTCTTCCCGATCCATTTACAGATACCTATTCTTAAGTTCATGCAGGAATTTTATACTAAGGATGTTAGGATTGAGGTTAGACTACTTAATTTGCTTAACATGGAAGAGCAAAGAGATGCTGCTTTGCAACAATTCTCTAAACATCAGGTTGTTGTCAAACGCTGGTTTGACAAAAGATCCAAGATAAAAGCTTTTAGGATATTAGATCTTGTATTAATATGGGATAAGGCCAGGGAAAAAAGAAAGGAGATCATCATAAGTTTGATAGACTTTGGTTAGGTCCTTATCAAGTGGTTGAAATACTAGGTGATAATGCTTTTCGTTTAAGTACCTTAACAGGAGAGCATGTTCCATTACCAATTAATGGTCAGTTTCTCAAGCACTATTTTGGTGCATACGAAGGTCGATGTTTGAAAGAAAATGTATTATACTGTATCATATGTAATTAAGTTTTAGTTTTTTAGTTTTTTTTTTTTTGTTCTCTTTCTTTGTTTTGTTTGTTTGTTCTCTTTTGTCTTGTTTCATTAGGGATCCTCATTTTGTTCATCTCAAGACAAGGGGTTGTTATTCAAGGTATACTACTGGTACTAGAAGAGAAATTGGTCTGGGTATTTTCATCATCATCATTGAAGAGGATTTCCTTTTGAAACTTATGTTTTATGATCATTCTAGTTTGGGTTTGAAAAGTTATTAAGGATAAAAGATATATTGTGAATATCTCATGAATTGTGATAAAAGAATCTATCACCAAATTAGGAAAACATCTGCATGAGTAAGTACCTATTTGTTTTGGAGTGGCTCTACCCTTTGATTCAAGTAAAAAATATGATTCCAAGACTATCATGAAATCCATTGTAGTTCTCAACCCATGTTTCAGATTCATTATGTATGAAGTATTGAGAAAGGTGCATAAAAGATTTCCACAAGCAAGGCTTTTTAAAAAAAAAATGAGAAGAGAAAATGAAAAGAAAGAAAGAAGAGGCAAACTCAATATCAAGTATCTCTATTGGAGCTATGGATGCCTGGCTAGAAGTAGAGCAATGCTTTGAGAGAACTAGAGGTATCTCTGTCAGGGCTATGGATGCCTGTTTGGCAGCAGAGCAATTCCCAATATTTTATTGCACGATAGTTAAAGGACTCAACCTATGTAGCTTGAATCTTAGGTATAGTTTTTGAGGAACAAAGAAAGTATCTATGAAGAATGATGCACAATATATGCACACACTTAGATTCATAAATAACTCATGAGCACATACATCTAAGATTCCAGCTCAACCTTATTCTAGATATATTTGATCTTATTCAAGTTAGCATGCTTCATAAACCAAGTAGTTTTAGGGTGACTGAAATTTTCTTTGGGTATCTTGAAAATGGGTAAACCATTTTCCCAGCCGAGTCTTTCTTTTCCAAAACTTTCTTTTTCTTTGGTTTATTCAGTCGGAATCGGAACTGAATCGGGTTTTGAAACTTCCTTTGAAACTCATTCCAATCCCCATCTTGACAGTCTTTATTTTAAACCTTTTTTTCTTGTCTTTATCAGAGCTGGAGCCAGAGTGGAAGTTAAGTCGATATTTATTCAAAACCTCAAAATCAAATTCCATTCCGCTTCCGCCTTTGCTTTTTGGATTTTTGTTTTAGACTAAGTTTTTATATTATGTTTTCTTGTGTCGGTATTTTTTTTTAATTTTGTTGTTTTGTTTCGCTTTTCTCTTTGTTAGCAAAACCGGACCCAGAATGGGAACCAAGTTGAGAATTTAATCAAATTTCCAGATCCATTTTTTATTCCGATTCTGCTCCCGTTGGGTTTTTTGTCGTTGACTTTTTACTGAAGTCGCACAACAGTAATGGGCCAGTTCTTGTGCAGTTCCAACTCCTCTCTACTCCATTGATGGCATTAATGATAGGTGCCAGACATGCGTGAAACTGCTAGTTTTTACCTTAATTAGGGTTTAAATGCATAGTTATCATTATTATTGTTAAGAAATCGAAGAGCGAAGTAGAGCTGCAGTGGAGCTTTCCTGGAGTGAATCGATTGAATGAAAGATAGTTGTGCATGGATTGATTCAAGGAGTTTAACTATTTATTCGCGTTTGAGGTAGGGTTTCCTATTCTTTCCTTTCTTTTGTAGTTTCGCGTTTTCTGTTTTGTTCTTTTTGGATTGTCTGGTTTTGTGCGAGTTCTTCTGTGGGTTTGTATGTTTTCGTTGATTTTTCTTTTTTTTACGTTTTTCTTGATTTTGTAATTCTTTTATAGTTTTTTTTCTTGTCGGTTTGTTTAAACATGGTCGTTTTCACGTTTTAGCCGTGACCGAGTCATGGTGCCCTAATTTTCAAATGTTTATGGTTAAATGTTGTTTTTATAGTGAGTAGGGTTTAGTAAATAGTAGTTTTTACTTAAGAATCTTTTGCGTACTCAGTCTGGTTAGTTTAGAAAGGGTTAAATTCATGCCCTAGTTTTTATATCGAGTTTCATTAGATTAGGGTTTTGGTGCATTTTTGTATTCGCATTTAATTTAAATATGATGCCCTAGAAAGTACAGTCGCCCCCGGTCATATGGGCATGGTCTTATCATGTTATATTTAAGCCTCTTTTCATTTTAAAATGACCTAGTCCTTAATCATGAAGTTATGCATTAAACTATTATAATCATTTATGATGTCATGGTCAACCTAGATGGAAGCAGGATCATAATTGATTTAGATTTTGGTCGTATTTTATAATTAGTGTCAATTCCATTTTCCATCCCGTCTCTAACTCCACTTATAGGGAGAAGCTTTATTTCAAAGTAATAATAACCTAGGCGGAAAGAAACCAAATCCATTTCCATTCCGGTCCCGGTTCTGATCACAATTCCAATTCTGACTCCTAGCCTGTGTCTTGTTAGTATAATCTCAATGCTTGTTGTGGCTTTGAGCCTGACAGTGTTTTAAAAGGGGATTGTTTAGGATGTTTTCTCCCTGATTTTGCCTCAATGTATGTATGGAAGGTATGATTTTAAGGCATATTTTGGTGATGTTTATTCAAGGATCTAACTAGAGGTTTTGTTGCAGGAAAGCTAAAGAATGTCGGGAACATCAGGAGAAGTTGTTCAAAGGAACCAGCCTGCAGGAATGTTAAAGGCAGCGGCTAAGCCCAAGAAGATCAAGCCAAAAAAATTACCCTATACCTTGAGGTATAACCATAGGGGTCCTGCGATTACAACAAGAAAAGTGGAATCAATTTGGTTAGATATCACCCACACCAATCTGGGCTCATACAATTTTGAGGATCTGTATTCAAAGAGGTTTGTTGCAAATATACCAGGGAGAACACAAAGAATTGTTGAGTCTGGTTTGGATCATATCAATTTATTTCATTTATTTGTCCAATGCCCGGAGTTAATTATGACAACAACCAGTGCTTACAAGCCAGCCACTAGGCAGTGTATGGATTCTCAGGACAATGTGATTATTGATCTCACTCCTCAAATGTTTCAAACTATGTTTAGTGTCCCAGATCCAAAGAACTTGGTGCAGTTGAAGGAGGCTAAAGCTTTAGAGAAATATAACAAATACAAGGCATCCAAAAAAACTCATTTGAATAAGAAATGGTTGAGAACAAAGAAGAAGTCTCTGACCAAACTTCATGATCAACCGAAGAGGACAAAGTTCTACAAAGAAGTATCAGATTTGATCATGATTTTGTCTAGGGTATTTGGGAAGAGGGATGCATTTCACTTCCAGGAGTGGATGTTTCCTTTCATTTAGACCATTTTGAATGGAAAACAACAATTTGATTGGTGAATGGTGGTCTCAGATGCCATTCATGATCAATTGACCAAGATTAGGGAAACTAAATGCTTTTTCATGACTTCTTACATTATGTATGCAACAACAAGAGTAGGTATTTTTTCGGGTCTGAATAGAGTGAGGATAATAGGAGAGGCTGAGGGATAGAAGAAAGTATGGGATCATTATAACCAACTCTCCCTGCAGGTTGCTGAAACACAACTTAGAAGGGTTAATGATACATTTCTATATGTGATCATTAACCAGCTGATCGAAGATGCGGGGTATAGACTGAGCCAAGAAGCTATGGCATTTATCACCGAATGGGGATGTTGGTACATTCAATACCCCAAGTTCACATACTTAAATCAAGCTAGATTTGAAGGTCATCCATATTTGTTGCCAAGATGTTGCAATAATAGGATAGTGTTGATGGAATTTGTTTTTCAAGCTCTGGGCGTTAATTTCAGGTTTGCATTGAAACACAAAATAAGATGTCATAAGTTCCCCATGCAATTGGATGAATACAGCTATCAACATCTGGTGGGAGTAAAGGTAGTGTGTAGTGATTTGATACATCTAAAATTAGGTTTGTATACAACTCATAAGTACTTTGACCCAAAGAATAAAATGAATGCCTTGTTGCCTTCGGTTTTTTATAAACATTTCAATTTGTTGGAAGATTTATGGAGTGACTGGTAGGATGAGTATGAGCTTAGAAAGAAGAATTATGAGAGGTTACTCGTCTCACTTATGGTAGAGCTTGGGATCAAAAATGACATTCCTGACACATTGGTGGATGATGGATTTGTATTGGATCCATCTTATGAAGATTTAAACATTGGGACTAAAATTATGGATCTAATTGACTATGACAGTTTGGAAACCGTTTACATTAAGCAGGTATGACGAGCAGTCTTGGATAGGAGCATTCAATGGGTGGTTCTAAGAACCAAAAATACTCAAGGACCAGCTCCTAAAAATGGGAAAGGATACAGAAGGATCAAAATAAAGACAACTCCCAAGGAGCCCTTGGAATTCCTCCCTCTAGACATTGAAGAGATCAAACTTGAAGTAGCGGCTCAAGATGAACCAAAGACACAAGAGGTAGATTCCCAAATAGGACCGGTTGCTTCAACACCTTCATTAGGTGAATCCTCTACTCAAGTCCCACTTGCAAAACAAAATGCGAAGGAGTGCAAAAAGAGACTCTTCATAATATTGTTTAATCCATGAAGGGAAAAGAAGTAGAGGTAGAAATTCATGATGTTGGAACAAATTCTGATGAGACTCTGTCAGAGAAGGGTATACAAGAGAATATGCCTCTAGAAGAGGATACTGACTAGGTGTTGACAGAGAAGCATCAGTGGGAATTATTTGAAGAATCCAAGAAGGTTTTTGATGATCAAGCACTTGCTACAACAATAGAGAAATAAAAGGTAATTGATTCCAAGACACAAGATGATGCCATACTTCAGCAACAACACATAGAAGCTAAGTCAAAAGTTGATGAAATAGAGAAGCAACAAAGGCAAAAAGAGCATGAGCTCAAGGTCAAGGAGGAGAATGATAAATTAGAATTGATACATAAAATTGATGAACTTGAGGAGGAAAAGGAAATACATCAAAGGGAGAGAGAAGTTCTGGTGGCTAAGTTAAAGCTTGCTGAAGAAGCTCACAAAAAGAAAGAGGACAAAAAATGATTACAAAAGGAGAAAGATGCCAAATAATTGATCAAGAAGCAACAAGAGGAAAAGGAAAATTCAAAAAAGCTTAAAGCTTCAGAGGAAGAAAGAAAAAGGGAATTGGAGAAGGAAAGGTTAGAAGAAGAAAGATTAGAAGAAGAAAGGTTGAAGAAGGAGGAAGAAGATAAGAGAGTACAAGAATAAAAGGACAAAGAGGAAGTTGAAAATATGGCACAGACAAGTGTGGAACAAGAGCAACAACAAAAACATAGGATTGATTCTTAACCTCAATTAAATGTGCAACCTCCCTCTACTACGACCTCCTTTTCTTCAACCATGATGACTGTTACTCTGGGTGCTCCCACTTGGTTGAAATTAGATCTTCAAAAGAGAGCATTGAAACCTTCTCAACCTCTCAATTGGGAGGATATGATGAAGTAGATTGAGAAAGAAAGGCCTAAAGGAAGGCCAAGATCTTGCATTCTACTAGGCTAACTGACAAACGAGAAATTGTGCTATACCCATGATAGACAAGGAGGCAGGAGACATGCAATTGACAGATTATCAGCTAGGCACTGTTAATTTGGGGAGACCTACCAGAGATCAGCAAATGAATTTAATTGATGTGGTAGAATCCTCAACCAAGTCAAGAATGTTGAAGGATAAACAAAAGAAATATGAGCTTAAGGCTCAATTAGGTCAACTCCATTTTTTTTCTAAAAAATGTTTCTGCTCCAAGATCACAACAAGTTGCTACTATTGAGACCCCAATTTCACTAAGCAAGAAGGAAGTAGATAATTTGGTATAGGTGAGGGGCAAGGCAAAAATGTTGGATCAATGGGTTGATAAGTTGAATCAAGAAATAAATAAAGTATTGGAAGACAGTTTCGACATCTACAAAATGACAGAAGATCTAATAGGGGAAATGAACCAATATGTTAAAACATTGGAAGCATAGGAGGAGGAGTACAAAGGGTGTAGCTAGAAATTGAAAGAAGTTAATAAATTGCCTAAAACTACTCTTCTAGAATAGTCAATACTTGAGGAAGATAGTAAAGATTTCTTGGAAAAGACCTCTTGCATACTCTGGTTTAGATCAGATTTTCTATATAAGCATAGAAATGAAGTTCAAGATTCTATTAAGGATCTGAGTGAATAGTTTGAGTTGGAAGCTATCATTGTTGTCATGGTGAATGGGGAGGTATTAGTAAAGGAAGTTCTAGCCTTAAGCCAAATAAAGGAGAAGTGGAATGAAAGATTTAAAGAGATCATGCGAAAAGGGGATGATGGTGAAGATCTGCTATTGGACTGACTAATGGATATTAAAGAAGAAATAAGAGTAGCTAATAGGGAATTGAAAAAGATAAAGGATATGTGAGGGTTTCCTGCAGCAGAGTTGGAAAGAATTAAGTTTGAAGACAGCTGGATTGATGGGCCTGAATTGGACATACTACAACAAGTCTTCTCTAGTTTTGATGAGTACATGGCCGAACAAACTTTGCATCCATAAAATCTCATGCATGCATGGATTTCTTCTCTTCTTTGCATGTTGCATGCAGGACTGGTAGTTTTTAAAGCACATGGATTTCTTTTCTCCTATATTCTTTTTCTTCCAGTTTAACTGAGTTTCCAAGATAATTGTAATCCCTAAAAGGGTGGGTCGACTTAAAATAGAAGAGGAGTTCAGATTTTGTATTTCTATAAATAACCTGGGGGTATCATATTGTTTGGGTCGGATGATAGAGAATACAATTGGCCACCTGATATTAGGAGATATAATTTTTCATAGTTACAGAGATACATTGTTACTTCATGTTTACAGTTAAATAAAATTACAGGTTTACACAATATGGTGTTAGAATTAAGTTGTTTTACTTGATAAGGTTGATAAGTTACAATCTATCTGTATGCCAGTGATTGTGTTGAAGCATGAAAGTTTCTTATGTGATGAAAGTCATTAGAAGAAACCAGATTTAAGGATTATCTTGTTAGATTATCGGTGGATTGAATTAATTGAAGTCTATTGATCTATGATCTTGGCGATGAATGAATGTGTGTTCTTTTGGAATCTTTGAATTATTTGTGATGTGTGACTATGACGTTAATTAAGCACCTTAGATGTATGAAATAGTATGGATTATTCTTGAAATTGTGTCATGCTTTGGTTTACTTGACCTGTTGGAAAAACATTCATTGTTGAAGATATATGTCCAGATGCTAGATAGGTTTGATTCATGTTTACTGATTTACCCTTTGATCTATATTTTTATTTTATTTAAAAACCCCCTTTCTTTATTGAGAATAGTGTGATGAATAAGTTATTGCTTGTATTCTTTGTTACCAGCATAGGCCCCTTCAATATTATAGTTGCATGAACCGATTGAGTGACACTAGACAGTTGAGAACCAACTAGCAGGACCTTGGGAGTTAGGCTACTACATGTTGTCTTTCTTTTTCAAGAGAAATAGAGTAGAAATATTTTGTTTTAACGTTGTTTGTGTCATTTTCACCATCAAAAGCTACCAGTAAACTTCATTTTTCTATACAACATAAAGGCCATTCCAGATTGGGTTGAATATGATGGAAATTTTATTTAGGGCCATAACTATGAAGCCGTGAAGGATAAACCAATTGGAGAACTAGATTGGCTGGAGGAAGAGAGGACAAAATTGGAATAGATCATGACTCCAATGATTAGGTACACTAAAATGTGGCTCGAGCACAAAATGTTGGAGTTGGAGAGTGAAGGTGTGCAATGCACCTATGACCTAATGGGTAACTTAGAGTCTCACTCCACTTATGAGGATTCACCTGTAGGGGATGAAGAGGATAGACCTCCTCAAAGGGAGGAAGTGTCGATTAGAACTCCTTCTCAAGTGCTTGAAAAAGAAGAACATGATAAGGGAAAGGAGGATACAGTTGAGGAGATTCCTGGAAGGCAAGGTTTAAATGAAGATGCACACAAGGTTCACTAGGATGCAGTTGGACAAGATTGTGTACAGTCGAATTCCACAGTTCTAGGTTGGTTGGACAAGGAATTAAGGAGCAATCAAATTGCGGTAGATGATAATCCTCCCAAGTGGGATGACTTGCTAGCAAACATAGGAAAATGAAAAGTGAAGAAGAAGGCCAGGGTTATCTCTAGGATCAAGAGGGATGAAGAAAATAATAGGGTGGTCCACATTGCTACTCCTGCTCTTGATAAGAATAAGGATGATGTGAATGGTGGTGACTATAGTGTGCACACTATCTACTTAGGGCCTACTTCCATGTAGCAGGATATTGAAGAATATGAAGGCTCTAGTGTAGTAATCTTGGGTAGATTGACGAAGGAGGTGCAGTCCAAGGAAGAACTAAAGAGGGAGAATGAGAAACTTTAGAGGTATCTGCAAGACTTGATGAAACCATTGCAATCCATCATCTTCTCATCATCTTCTACAGGTTTTCTACCACAAGAAACAATAACTGAGTTAGAGAAGATGAAAGCGATGAATTATGCCACGAGCTAGTTGTGGGGAGTGCATAAGTAGGGGAAACAAATTTAGGATGCCCTGAATGAGATCTACAATTAGTGCATTTCCTTCTTTGAGGTTATGACAGGAAGGAAAAGGTTTGCACCAAAATATCTGAGCTTCGAGCAGTTGAGAAAATGGTGGAGAGATGTGTATTCTCTACTCAATGAGGACTAGGTCACTGAACACCAGTTAGATGATTTAGCCACATACATTGCGGTGATTGATAAATACCAAACCATGAGGGTGGATTGGGATAAGGTGGTAAGGAAATCAAGAGAGGACGTTAAGTCCATTGAAAGGAGGATGAAAGTGCTAGTTATGCCACCTTTGGCCAACTTGGAGAAGATATTTTTGATGGTGCAAGATAGTGCTAGATAATTTTACATGAGAGAAAATTGAGAAATATAGAAAGAATTAGACTTAGGAGTTAGTCTCATTTTTCAAGCAGGTGTTGTAACATAATACTGGAATTGTTGCCACTTTGGGTGATTTAATGCAAGTAAAGACATTGTGATTTGGTGTCATTCTTTTGTCGAATTTTGATCTAGAATGGTTCCTAAGATTCTATCTTTTGAAATTGTTTATGTTTATTTAGTGTATGATAAGTTTGATGCTAGATGATTTGATGATGTTTAGGGTTTGATGCTTGAAGTGTTTGCAACAATCTCTAGTCTATACTTTTTGTAGCTATTTGATTGTTAGTTGCTTTGCAAAGTTAGCCTCGACTTAAAATTTTGCTTAGTTTGATTATGGATGCTTGTTCATTTCAATTGCAATTGGGTTGGTTTGAATCAATATGCATAATCTAAAAATCTTTAACTTCTTAGAAGATTGCACTATTTATGTAAGATTGCAGATTTATCTGGGTCAAATAGGAATTAGTTTATGAGGGATTGGTCCATTTCAAGTATCTCATCATTTGCATTGTTAATCTTAGAAATCTCTTTGAAACCCTTATCCCTTTTTCTATTTATTTTGAATCTGGGTTAGTTTTAGGATTAAAAGTATCACCATATTCCTAGATCTGATAAATTTGAATTCAATATTTTCTTGTAGTAAGGTCCCTTTGTGATTACCAACATTTTCAAATTATCTCTGAGTTGTTTTATTGCATTGTCAAGACCTTGGGGTTATCTCTTGAGGTTTTTTGATAGAGATTTAACTTTCAAGAGAGATAGGATATCACATTCTTTCTGAGTTGTTGCTGTGCATAAAACACCATAAAAAAACCTGATTTCTAAAAAAAATTCTAGCTCTTTCTTGACAAGGAGAGCTATTTGTGAATGCATATTTCTTAGGTTTTGTTTGACAGGTTTCACATTTGGATGAACATCCAAATGATGTACCACTAAGGTGGGATCTATTCCTAGCATGTCTAAATAAGTCCATGTAAAATTGATGATTCCTTCTCGTAACAGGTTGATGATGGTATTATGCTCTTCTACTAATAATGAATTGGCTA
>CM021108.1:449515250-449658962 GCA_007115665.2 Sequoiadendron giganteum | reverse complement strand
TTGAAAGCTTTGGAGGAGGCAGATCGCTTAAAGGGAAAAGGTAAAGTGACTCCAGCAAAGGAGACAAATGTAGCTATCTATAAAGGTAAGACCAGTACCCCACCTTTTCTTTTAAGTTTAAGGATTTTTGGAAAGAATTTGCATAATTGTTTATTGGACTCTAGAGCATCGGAAAATGTTATGCCCTTTTCAATATGTAAGAAGTTAGGATTGAGTCCTATCCCAACCAATAAGAAAGTGATTCAGTTAGATAAAACTGAGGTCAATGTTGTAGGTGAACTAAAGAACATGCATGTACAGGTTGGATCAGATCCAAGGATCTAGACCTACATAGATATCCAAGTGGATGATATCCTAGAGACATATGGGATGCTTCTAAGTCAGGAGCTAATGAAAATTATTGGTGGATATTTGTCCTTGGATTTCTCTCACATGTGGCTACCCTAGAAGGGGGTTGCAACACAGTTAAGGATTGAAAGTGAACCTAGACTCAAGCATATGATTACAGAATATGATGCTTTAAATAAAGTAGCATATTTTGAGACTAAGATATGATTTTACAAACAAGAGGAAGTCTTTACTTTCTATGTAGTCAATCCTAGGGATACATTGCCCCTAGAACATAGTGACCCAATGATCTACATCAACCAGCAGGTTTTGATAAGGAAATTGCAACAAGATAAGCTGGTTTTAGAAGAATAAACTGATTTGAGTAGTTTGTTGCTTCCTAATTGGTGTAGGGTTCATTATCACAATCATTCAGAATTAACATGTCAATCATGCTTAGATATTCTAAGTCATGTAGATCATCCTCAACAAATATTTCAAGAGAAACCCTAGACCCCCATTAATGAGTTTTCTTTCAAAGTTAAGGATGCTACCATTCTTACACAGGCTAGTGTTTCTCAACAGGAAGGTTTCTCACCAATAGAACAGACTCAGGTTGTATGTTCTGAAATCCAAGAAGAAGTTGAGGTGTCCCATTTCCTATTCAATACACCTACCCCAGATGCTTTGTCAATGCCTAAGGAATTGATGAGAAATGAGTTAGATTGCAATTTAACCCAAGAGGTTGTTCAGGAAGTGATTTCTGAGCAGGCTGAAAACATAGAAAAATCTTTAGGTGAGATTTGTCCCAAGTCAATTGATGATAACCAGAAAAAGTCCAAGCTGCCACACAGCCCAAGTAAGTCATCCCCTATTATCCCTAAAAGGAAAGAGCTCCTAGCCAAAGATCAATTATGGACTCTTAAATTTGATAGTTCCAAATCTAAAGCAGGAAGTGGAGCAGGGATTGAGCTAACTAACCTGAAAGGGAAGAATTACTTTGCTTCTTATAGGTTACAATTCAGTTGTACAAAAAATGTGGCTGAGTATGAAGCACTTGCTCGAGGTCTTATGTTTTCTCATAAGAAGAAGGTTACTACTCTCATAGTTATGGGAGATTCTGAGGTGATTGTAAAGCAGCTACGTAGCCAATATACATGCCATAACAAAAGATTGGCTGCATACAAAAATAGAGTTTGGAAATTAATCAAAGATTTTGATGCTTTTGGGATTAGTCTAATCCCTAGGGAAGCTAATCAAATTACAAATTCTCTTGTTGTTGCTGCTAGCACATTAGAACCCATGCAATATTCTGATCTAAAGAGGTTTTCAGTTGAGTTGATTTCAGTCCCAACTGAGCCTGATAATTTTTGACACTTTCATGTATTTGATGATGATCAACATATATTGGCCTTTTTGGAAAGTTCTAATGTTTTTCAAGGACAAATAATAGATGAATATGAAAGAGATCAAGGAGATTGGGATCCTGAGAAAGAGAGTCCAGAAGGGATATTGGATTTGAAAAGTAATAGCATTCCAAAAGGGATGGTTGCTTTAGAGAGGATATTTGACTCCGACCCAAGGGCTCGCCAAAGGGTGCCTACAGAGAGTGATGGAGGGAAGTATGAATCTATTAATTTGAATCACTCAGGCCCAAAAAAGAATGTTCTTATAGGAAAGACTTGTCCTTAGGAAATTAAGGACAAGATAATCAAGGTCTTGGAGCAGAACATTGAAGCTATTGCTTGGAGTTATGATGATTTAAAAACTTTTGACACTTCAATGATTACTCACACCATACCTCTCAAGCCAGATGTCAAGCCTTTTCACTAGAAGCAATGCTCAGTCAATGCTTTAATTGAGCCCTTGATCCAGAAGGAGGTGCATAAACTTTTATTTGCTAGAATAATCTTTCTGGTTAGACATTCTACCTGGGTGGCTAATTTAGTTCCTGTGTGCAAGAAGAATGGTGAGATCAGATTGTGTGTTGATTTCAGGAATCTAAACAAGGCCTCTGAGAAAGAAAACTATCCATTACCTTCTCTTGATGAAGTATTACAAAATGTTAATGGATCCTAGATGATGTCATTCTTGGATGGTTATTGTGGATACAGTCAGGTCCTGGTTAGTCATGAGGATAGGATGAAGAGTGCTTTCACCACTAAATGGGGCACATTTGCTTACAAGAGGATGCCATTCAGTCTCATTGATGTTGGAGCTACTTTTCAAAGGGTAATGGATGTAGCTTTCAAAGATCTGATAGGAAAATGTATAATCATTTATGTAGATGATTTAACCATCTTCTCTAGGAATAGAGAAGACCATGCTACAAACCTGGAAAAGGTTCTAAATAAATGTATAAGTTATGGTGTCTCTATTAATCCAAAGAAATGTGTATTTGGAGTGTCTGAAGGGAAGCTCTTAGGTCATATTATATTACAGGAAGGGATTTCTATAGATCCTAACCAAGTGGAGGCCATCTTGAAATTGACAAGGCTGGGCAACAACAAGGAAATGAGGTCCTTCTTTGGAAGGATCAATTTTGTTAGAAAATTTATAACAGGGTTTGCGGAGATTGTCAAACCTCTCAATGAAATGATGAAGAAACATGAAAAAATTGAGTGGAGTGAAGAGGCTAAGTCTACCTTCTCGTAGATTAAACAATCTATATCTGAGGCACTTGTTTTGACAAGTCCAGATTATCTAAAACCCTTCTATATTTATTCTTTTGCTTTTGACCATTCATGTGAAGTTGTTTTAACACAATGAAGAGAAGAGAGAGAGGAGAGACCTATTGCCTTTATGAGCTCTCCATTTAAGAATGCAGAAGTAAGATATTCGCCACTGGAAAAACAAGCCTTTGCTTTACTACGAGCAGTAAAGAAGTTCAGACATTACATAATTCGAAGTCAAGTAATGGCCATAGTTCTAGATCCAGTTGTGAAGTCTCTTCTGATGCAAAGTGAATTGGGAGAATGAAGAGGGAAGTGGATGGCAATCTTATAGGAGTTTGATTTTGAAATTCACCTGATGAAATTTGTTTGAGGGCAAGGTTTGTCAAAAGCAATGGCTGATGTGGATAGAAATATCACTTGTCAACAATACACCGTCCAATCATTTACAAAGGATCCTTGGTATACAGATTTAATCTTCTTCCTCCTCAATAACAAATGTCCAAAAGGAATGAATACTACTCAAAGGAGAGCATTGAGGATGAAGAGTGTTCATTACATGCTTAAAGGGGGATCTATCTACAGAAAGAATTTTCAAGGAATTTACCTACGCTGTTTGGATCAGCAAGAGGCTAAGCATGCTATTTCTGAGTTTCATGGAAGGCATGGAATAGGGCATGGGTTTGTTGATGCTTTGGCTCATCAAATTCTAAGATCAGGCTATTATTGGCCTTATGTATTTCAGGATGCACATCAACACTGTAGGACTTGTCATGTATGCCAAACTTCAGCACCCAGGGAAAGAAATCTTGCAAGGCCTTTACAGCTAGTATATGAGGTAAGGCCATTTTCTCAATGGGCACTTGATTTTGTAGGTGTAATTAATCCTAATTATTCTGCAGGTCATAAATTCATCTTGACTGCAACTGACTACTACACACATTGGACTGAGGCTCAGCCCTGCAAGAATAGCACCACAGAGGTGGTTATCAAGTTTCTAACTGAGAACATCACAACCAGGTTTGGAGTTCCATTTTCTCTAGTATGTGATAATGGCCTTGCTTTTTCTTCTGCTGAATTCATTTCATGGGCATATGAACATAAAATTATTTTGAATTATTCTTCTAATTACTACCCTCAGGGAAATGGAGTGGTTGAGTCCACAAATAAAAACTTGTTGGAAGTTATAAGAAATTTGTTAGAAAACAATCCTAGGGACTAGCACACCCAGTTGAGATTTGCCTTATGGGCAGATCGAACCAAGATCAAAGGAGCTCTAGGAAACTCACCTTTTAAGTTAGTCTATGGCCAAGATCCAATCTTCTCGATCCATTTATAGATACCTGTTCTTAAGTTCATGCAGGAATTTTATACCAAGGATGATAGGATTGAGGTTAGACTACTTTATTTACTGAACATGGAAGAGCAAAGAGATGTTGCTTTACAACAATTCTCTAAACATCAGGTTGTTGTCAAATGTTGGTTTGACAAAAGAGCCAAGATAAAAGCTTTTAGGATATCAAATCTTGTATTACTATGGGATAAGGCCAGAGAGAAGAAAGGAGATCATCAGAAGTTTGATAGACTTTGGTTAGGTCCTTATCAAGTGGTTGAGATACTAGGCGAGAATGCTTTTCATTTGAGTACCTTAACAAGAGAGCCTGTTCCATTACTAGTTAATGGTTAGTTTCTCAAGCACTATTTTGGTGCATAGAAGGTTTGATGTTTTAAAGGAAAATGTATTATACGGTATCATATGTAATTAAGTTTTTGTTATAGTTTTAGTTTTAGGTTTTAGTTTTTGTGTTTGTTTGTTCTCTTTCTTTGTTTTGTTTGTTTGTTTTGTTTTGTCTTGTTTTGTTGGGGATCCTCATTTTGTTCATCTCAAGTCAAGGGGTTGTTATTCAAGGTATACTACTGGTACTAGGAGAGAAATTGGTTTAGGTATTTTCATCATCATCATTGAAAAGGATTTAGTTCTGAAACTTATGTTTTATGGCCATTCTAGTTTGCATTTAAAAATTTATTAAGGATAGAAGATACATTGTGAATATCTCATGAATTGTGATAAAAAATCTATCACCAAATTAGGAAAACATCTGCATGAGTAAGTACCTATTTGTTTTGGAGTGGCTCTACCCTTTGATTCAAGTGAAAAATCTGATTCAAAGACTATCATAAAATCCATTGTAGTTCTCAACCCATGTTTCAGATTCATTATGTCTAAGTATTGAGGAAGGTGCATAAAATATTTCCACAAGAAAGGCTTTTAAAAAAATGAGAAGAAAAAAATGAAAGAAGAGGCAAACTCAATATCAAGTGGGTAATCAAGTATCTCTATCAGGGCTATGGATACCTAGCTGGCAGTAGAGAAATGCTTTGAGAGAACTGGAGGTATCTCCATTGGGGCTATGGACGTCTGTTTGGCAGCGGAGCCATTCCCAGGATTTTATTGCACGATAGTTAAAGGACTCAACCTATGTAGCTTGAATCTTAGGTATAGTTGTTCAAGAATAGAAAAAGTATCTAAAAAGAATGATGCACAATATAGGCACATAGATTCAGAAGTAACTCATGAGCACATACATATGAGATTCCAGCTCAAACTTATTCTAGATATATCCGATCTTATTCAAGTTAGCATGCTTCATAAACCAAGTAGTTTTAGGGTGACTGAAATTTTCTTTGGGTATCTTGAAAATGGGTAAACCATTTTCCCAGCCGAGTCTTTCTTTTCCAAAACTTTCTTTTTCTTTGGTTTATTCAGTCGGAATCGGAACTGAATCGGGTTTTGAAACTTCCTTTGAAACTCATTCCAATCCCCATCTTGACAGTCTTTATTTTAAACCTTTTTTTCTTGTCTTTATCAGAGCTGGAGCCAGAGTGGAAGTTAAGTCGATATTTATTCAAAACCTCAAAATCAAATTCCATTCCGCTTCCGCCTTTGCTTTTTGGATTTTTGTTTTAGACTAAGTTTTTATATTATGTTTTCTTGTGTCGGTATTTTTTTTTAATTTTGTTGTTTTGTTTCGCTTTTCTCTTTGTTAGCAAAACCGGACCCAGAATGGGAACCAAGTTGAGAATTTAATCAAATTTCCAGATCCATTTTTTATTCCGATTCTGCTCCCGTTGGGTTTTTTGTCGTTGACTTTTTACTGAAGTCGCACAACAGTAATGGGCCAGTTCTTGTGCAGTTCCAACTCCTCTCTACTCCATTGATGGCATTAATGATAGGTGCCAGACATGCGTGAAACTGCTAGTTTTTACCTTAATTAGGGTTTAAATGCATAGTTATCATTATTATTGTTAAGAAATCGAAGAGCGAAGTAGAGCTGCAGTGGAGCTTTCCTGGAGTGAATCGATTGAATGAAAGATAGTTGTGCATGGATTGATTCAAGGAGTTTAACTATTTATTCGCGTTTGAGGTAGGGTTTCCTATTCTTTCCTTTCTTTTGTAGTTTCGCGTTTTCTGTTTTGTTCTTTTTGGATTGTCTGGTTTTGTGCGAGTTCTTCTGTGGGTTTGTATGTTTTCGTTGATTTTTCTTTTTTTTACGTTTTTCTTGATTTTGTAATTCTTTTATAGTTTTTTTTCTTGTCGGTTTGTTTAAACATGGTCGTTTTCACGTTTTAGCCGTGACCGAGTCATGGTGCCCTAATTTTCAAATGTTTATGGTTAAATGTTGTTTTTATAGTGAGTAGGGTTTAGTAAATAGTAGTTTTTACTTAAGAATCTTTTGCGTACTCAGTCTGGTTAGTTTAGAAAGGGTTAAATTCATGCCCTAGTTTTTATATCGAGTTTCATTAGATTAGGGTTTTGGTGCATTTTTGTATTCGCATTTAATTTAAATATGATGCCCTAGAAAGTACAGTCGCCCCCGGTCATATGGGCATGGTCTTATCATGTTATATTTAAGCCTCTTTTCATTTTAAAATGACCTAGTCCTTAATCATGAAGTTATGCATTAAACTATTATAATCATTTATGATGTCATGGTCAACCTAGATGGAAGCAGGATCATAATTGATTTAGATTTTGGTCGTATTTTATAATTAGTGTCAATTCCATTTTCCATCCCGTCTCTAACTCCACTTATAGGGAGAAGCTTTATTTCAAAGTAATAATAACCTAGGCGGAAAGAAACCAAATCCATTTCCATTCCGGTCCCGGTTCTGATCACAATTCCAATTCTGACTCCTAGCCTGTGTCTTGTTAGTATAATCTCAATGCTTGTTGTGGCTTTGAGCCTGACAGTGTTTTAAAAGGGGATTGTTTAGGATGTTTTCTCCCTGATTTTGCCTCAATGTATGTATGGAAGGTATGATTTTAAGGCATATTTTGGTGATGTTTATTCAAGGATCTAACTAGAGGTTTTGTTGCAGGAAAGCTAAAGAATGTCGGGAACATCAGGAGAAGTTGTTCAAAGGAACCAGCCTGCAGGAATGTTAAAGGCAGCGGCTAAGCCCAAGAAGATCAAGCCAAAAAAATTACCCTATACCTTGAGGTATAACCATAGGGGTCCTGCGATTACAACAAGAAAAGTGGAATCAATTTGGTTAGATATCACCCACACCAATCTGGGCTCATACAATTTTGAGGATCTGTATTCAAAGAGGTTTGTTGCAAATATACCAGGGAGAACACAAAGAATTGTTGAGTCTGGTTTGGATCATATCAATTTATTTCATTTATTTGTCCAATGCCCGGAGTTAATTATGACAACAACCAGTGCTTACAAGCCAGCCACTAGGCAGTGTATGGATTCTCAGGACAATGTGATTATTGATCTCACTCCTCAAATGTTTCAAACTATGTTTAGTGTCCCAGATCCAAAGAACTTGGTGCAGTTGAAGGAGGCTAAAGCTTTAGAGAAATATAACAAATACAAGGCATCCAAAAAAACTCATTTGAATAAGAAATGGTTGAGAACAAAGAAGAAGTCTCTGACCAAACTTCATGATCAACCGAAGAGGACAAAGTTCTACAAAGAAGTATCAGATTTGATCATGATTTTGTCTAGGGTATTTGGGAAGAGGGATGCATTTCACTTCCAGGAGTGGATGTTTCCTTTCATTTAGACCATTTTGAATGGAAAACAACAATTTGATTGGTGAATGGTGGTCTCAGATGCCATTCATGATCAATTGACCAAGATTAGGGAAACTAAATGCTTTTTCATGACTTCTTACATTATGTATGCAACAACAAGAGTAGGTATTTTTTCGGGTCTGAATAGAGTGAGGATAATAGGAGAGGCTGAGGGATAGAAGAAAGTATGGGATCATTATAACCAACTCTCCCTGCAGGTTGCTGAAACACAACTTAGAAGGGTTAATGATACATTTCTATATGTGATCATTAACCAGCTGATCGAAGATGCGGGGTATAGACTGAGCCAAGAAGCTATGGCATTTATCACCGAATGGGGATGTTGGTACATTCAATACCCCAAGTTCACATACTTAAATCAAGCTAGATTTGAAGGTCATCCATATTTGTTGCCAAGATGTTGCAATAATAGGATAGTGTTGATGGAATTTGTTTTTCAAGCTCTGGGCGTTAATTTCAGGTTTGCATTGAAACACAAAATAAGATGTCATAAGTTCCCCATGCAATTGGATGAATACAGCTATCAACATCTGGTGGGAGTAAAGGTAGTGTGTAGTGATTTGATACATCTAAAATTAGGTTTGTATACAACTCATAAGTACTTTGACCCAAAGAATAAAATGAATGCCTTGTTGCCTTCGGTTTTTTATAAACATTTCAATTTGTTGGAAGATTTATGGAGTGACTGGTAGGATGAGTATGAGCTTAGAAAGAAGAATTATGAGAGGTTACTCGTCTCACTTATGGTAGAGCTTGGGATCAAAAATGACATTCCTGACACATTGGTGGATGATGGATTTGTATTGGATCCATCTTATGAAGATTTAAACATTGGGACTAAAATTATGGATCTAATTGACTATGACAGTTTGGAAACCGTTTACATTAAGCAGGTATGACGAGCAGTCTTGGATAGGAGCATTCAATGGGTGGTTCTAAGAACCAAAAATACTCAAGGACCAGCTCCTAAAAATGGGAAAGGATACAGAAGGATCAAAATAAAGACAACTCCCAAGGAGCCCTTGGAATTCCTCCCTCTAGACATTGAAGAGATCAAACTTGAAGTAGCGGCTCAAGATGAACCAAAGACACAAGAGGTAGATTCCCAAATAGGACCGGTTGCTTCAACACCTTCATTAGGTGAATCCTCTACTCAAGTCCCACTTGCAAAACAAAATGCGAAGGAGTGCAAAAAGAGACTCTTCATAATATTGTTTAATCCATGAAGGGAAAAGAAGTAGAGGTAGAAATTCATGATGTTGGAACAAATTCTGATGAGACTCTGTCAGAGAAGGGTATACAAGAGAATATGCCTCTAGAAGAGGATACTGACTAGGTGTTGACAGAGAAGCATCAGTGGGAATTATTTGAAGAATCCAAGAAGGTTTTTGATGATCAAGCACTTGCTACAACAATAGAGAAATAAAAGGTAATTGATTCCAAGACACAAGATGATGCCATACTTCAGCAACAACACATAGAAGCTAAGTCAAAAGTTGATGAAATAGAGAAGCAACAAAGGCAAAAAGAGCATGAGCTCAAGGTCAAGGAGGAGAATGATAAATTAGAATTGATACATAAAATTGATGAACTTGAGGAGGAAAAGGAAATACATCAAAGGGAGAGAGAAGTTCTGGTGGCTAAGTTAAAGCTTGCTGAAGAAGCTCACAAAAAGAAAGAGGACAAAAAATGATTACAAAAGGAGAAAGATGCCAAATAATTGATCAAGAAGCAACAAGAGGAAAAGGAAAATTCAAAAAAGCTTAAAGCTTCAGAGGAAGAAAGAAAAAGGGAATTGGAGAAGGAAAGGTTAGAAGAAGAAAGATTAGAAGAAGAAAGGTTGAAGAAGGAGGAAGAAGATAAGAGAGTACAAGAATAAAAGGACAAAGAGGAAGTTGAAAATATGGCACAGACAAGTGTGGAACAAGAGCAACAACAAAAACATAGGATTGATTCTTAACCTCAATTAAATGTGCAACCTCCCTCTACTACGACCTCCTTTTCTTCAACCATGATGACTGTTACTCTGGGTGCTCCCACTTGGTTGAAATTAGATCTTCAAAAGAGAGCATTGAAACCTTCTCAACCTCTCAATTGGGAGGATATGATGAAGTAGATTGAGAAAGAAAGGCCTAAAGGAAGGCCAAGATCTTGCATTCTACTAGGCTAACTGACAAACGAGAAATTGTGCTATACCCATGATAGACAAGGAGGCAGGAGACATGCAATTGACAGATTATCAGCTAGGCACTGTTAATTTGGGGAGACCTACCAGAGATCAGCAAATGAATTTAATTGATGTGGTAGAATCCTCAACCAAGTCAAGAATGTTGAAGGATAAACAAAAGAAATATGAGCTTAAGGCTCAATTAGGTCAACTCCATTTTTTTTCTAAAAAATGTTTCTGCTCCAAGATCACAACAAGTTGCTACTATTGAGACCCCAATTTCACTAAGCAAGAAGGAAGTAGATAATTTGGTATAGGTGAGGGGCAAGGCAAAAATGTTGGATCAATGGGTTGATAAGTTGAATCAAGAAATAAATAAAGTATTGGAAGACAGTTTCGACATCTACAAAATGACAGAAGATCTAATAGGGGAAATGAACCAATATGTTAAAACATTGGAAGCATAGGAGGAGGAGTACAAAGGGTGTAGCTAGAAATTGAAAGAAGTTAATAAATTGCCTAAAACTACTCTTCTAGAATAGTCAATACTTGAGGAAGATAGTAAAGATTTCTTGGAAAAGACCTCTTGCATACTCTGGTTTAGATCAGATTTTCTATATAAGCATAGAAATGAAGTTCAAGATTCTATTAAGGATCTGAGTGAATAGTTTGAGTTGGAAGCTATCATTGTTGTCATGGTGAATGGGGAGGTATTAGTAAAGGAAGTTCTAGCCTTAAGCCAAATAAAGGAGAAGTGGAATGAAAGATTTAAAGAGATCATGCGAAAAGGGGATGATGGTGAAGATCTGCTATTGGACTGACTAATGGATATTAAAGAAGAAATAAGAGTAGCTAATAGGGAATTGAAAAAGATAAAGGATATGTGAGGGTTTCCTGCAGCAGAGTTGGAAAGAATTAAGTTTGAAGACAGCTGGATTGATGGGCCTGAATTGGACATACTACAACAAGTCTTCTCTAGTTTTGATGAGTACATGGCCGAACAAACTTTGCATCCATAAAATCTCATGCATGCATGGATTTCTTCTCTTCTTTGCATGTTGCATGCAGGACTGGTAGTTTTTAAAGCACATGGATTTCTTTTCTCCTATATTCTTTTTCTTCCAGTTTAACTGAGTTTCCAAGATAATTGTAATCCCTAAAAGGGTGGGTCGACTTAAAATAGAAGAGGAGTTCAGATTTTGTATTTCTATAAATAACCTGGGGGTATCATATTGTTTGGGTCGGATGATAGAGAATACAATTGGCCACCTGATATTAGGAGATATAATTTTTCATAGTTACAGAGATACATTGTTACTTCATGTTTACAGTTAAATAAAATTACAGGTTTACACAATATGGTGTTAGAATTAAGTTGTTTTACTTGATAAGGTTGATAAGTTACAATCTATCTGTATGCCAGTGATTGTGTTGAAGCATGAAAGTTTCTTATGTGATGAAAGTCATTAGAAGAAACCAGATTTAAGGATTATCTTGTTAGATTATCGGTGGATTGAATTAATTGAAGTCTATTGATCTATGATCTTGGCGATGAATGAATGTGTGTTCTTTTGGAATCTTTGAATTATTTGTGATGTGTGACTATGACGTTAATTAAGCACCTTAGATGTATGAAATAGTATGGATTATTCTTGAAATTGTGTCATGCTTTGGTTTACTTGACCTGTTGGAAAAACATTCATTGTTGAAGATATATGTCCAGATGCTAGATAGGTTTGATTCATGTTTACTGATTTACCCTTTGATCTATATTTTTATTTTATTTAAAAACCCCCTTTCTTTATTGAGAATAGTGTGATGAATAAGTTATTGCTTGTATTCTTTGTTACCAGCATAGGCCCCTTCAATATTATAGTTGCATGAACCGATTGAGTGACACTAGACAGTTGAGAACCAACTAGCAGGACCTTGGGAGTTAGGCTACTACATGTTGTCTTTCTTTTTCAAGAGAAATAGAGTAGAAATATTTTGTTTTAACGTTGTTTGTGTCATTTTCACCATCAAAAGCTACCAGTAAACTTCATTTTTCTATACAACATAAAGGCCATTCCAGATTGGGTTGAATATGATGGAAATTTTATTTAGGGCCATAACTATGAAGCCGTGAAGGATAAACCAATTGGAGAACTAGATTGGCTGGAGGAAGAGAGGACAAAATTGGAATAGATCATGACTCCAATGATTAGGTACACTAAAATGTGGCTCGAGCACAAAATGTTGGAGTTGGAGAGTGAAGGTGTGCAATGCACCTATGACCTAATGGGTAACTTAGAGTCTCACTCCACTTATGAGGATTCACCTGTAGGGGATGAAGAGGATAGACCTCCTCAAAGGGAGGAAGTGTCGATTAGAACTCCTTCTCAAGTGCTTGAAAAAGAAGAACATGATAAGGGAAAGGAGGATACAGTTGAGGAGATTCCTGGAAGGCAAGGTTTAAATGAAGATGCACACAAGGTTCACTAGGATGCAGTTGGACAAGATTGTGTACAGTCGAATTCCACAGTTCTAGGTTGGTTGGACAAGGAATTAAGGAGCAATCAAATTGCGGTAGATGATAATCCTCCCAAGTGGGATGACTTGCTAGCAAACATAGGAAAATGAAAAGTGAAGAAGAAGGCCAGGGTTATCTCTAGGATCAAGAGGGATGAAGAAAATAATAGGGTGGTCCACATTGCTACTCCTGCTCTTGATAAGAATAAGGATGATGTGAATGGTGGTGACTATAGTGTGCACACTATCTACTTAGGGCCTACTTCCATGTAGCAGGATATTGAAGAATATGAAGGCTCTAGTGTAGTAATCTTGGGTAGATTGACGAAGGAGGTGCAGTCCAAGGAAGAACTAAAGAGGGAGAATGAGAAACTTTAGAGGTATCTGCAAGACTTGATGAAACCATTGCAATCCATCATCTTCTCATCATCTTCTACAGGTTTTCTACCACAAGAAACAATAACTGAGTTAGAGAAGATGAAAGCGATGAATTATGCCACGAGCTAGTTGTGGGGAGTGCATAAGTAGGGGAAACAAATTTAGGATGCCCTGAATGAGATCTACAATTAGTGCATTTCCTTCTTTGAGGTTATGACAGGAAGGAAAAGGTTTGCACCAAAATATCTGAGCTTCGAGCAGTTGAGAAAATGGTGGAGAGATGTGTATTCTCTACTCAATGAGGACTAGGTCACTGAACACCAGTTAGATGATTTAGCCACATACATTGCGGTGATTGATAAATACCAAACCATGAGGGTGGATTGGGATAAGGTGGTAAGGAAATCAAGAGAGGACGTTAAGTCCATTGAAAGGAGGATGAAAGTGCTAGTTATGCCACCTTTGGCCAACTTGGAGAAGATATTTTTGATGGTGCAAGATAGTGCTAGATAATTTTACATGAGAGAAAATTGAGAAATATAGAAAGAATTAGACTTAGGAGTTAGTCTCATTTTTCAAGCAGGTGTTGTAACATAATACTGGAATTGTTGCCACTTTGGGTGATTTAATGCAAGTAAAGACATTGTGATTTGGTGTCATTCTTTTGTCGAATTTTGATCTAGAATGGTTCCTAAGATTCTATCTTTTGAAATTGTTTATGTTTATTTAGTGTATGATAAGTTTGATGCTAGATGATTTGATGATGTTTAGGGTTTGATGCTTGAAGTGTTTGCAACAATCTCTAGTCTATACTTTTTGTAGCTATTTGATTGTTAGTTGCTTTGCAAAGTTAGCCTCGACTTAAAATTTTGCTTAGTTTGATTATGGATGCTTGTTCATTTCAATTGCAATTGGGTTGGTTTGAATCAATATGCATAATCTAAAAATCTTTAACTTCTTAGAAGATTGCACTATTTATGTAAGATTGCAGATTTATCTGGGTCAAATAGGAATTAGTTTATGAGGGATTGGTCCATTTCAAGTATCTCATCATTTGCATTGTTAATCTTAGAAATCTCTTTGAAACCCTTATCCCTTTTTCTATTTATTTTGAATCTGGGTTAGTTTTAGGATTAAAAGTATCACCATATTCCTAGATCTGATAAATTTGAATTCAATATTTTCTTGTAGTAAGGTCCCTTTGTGATTACCAACATTTTCAAATTATCTCTGAGTTGTTTTATTGCATTGTCAAGACCTTGGGGTTATCTCTTGAGGTTTTTTGATAGAGATTTAACTTTCAAGAGAGATAGGATATCACATTCTTTCTGAGTTGTTGCTGTGCATAAAACACCATAAAAAAACCTGATTTCTAAAAAAAATTCTAGCTCTTTCTTGACAAGGAGAGCTATTTGTGAATGCATATTTCTTAGGTTTTGTTTGACAGGTTTCACATTTGGATGAACATCCAAATGATGTACCACTAAGGTGGGATCTATTCCTAGCATGTCTAAATAAGTCCATGTAAAATTGATGATTCCTTCTCGTAACAGGTTGATGATGGTATTATGCTCTTCTACTAATAATGAATTGGCTACATATGTAATCTTTGGATCTTCTTTTGTTCCAAAGTTGACTTCTTGAGTTTCTTGAATCAAGATAGAGGACCGTTAAGATAGTTGAGTTCCAACAAGGCGAATATGAAAATCCCCATCTTCCAACACCTCATCAAGATTTTCACTATCGGATACACCCTTTATTTTGACTTTTGATGAGTCAAGAAGTGCCTCAGAGAGGTTCTCACTAGATGACCCCTTTTTATTTTGTTTCTTCTTAATTTTTGGGCTAGGGTATTCATCATCCCCCAATCCCATGAGATTTACATAGGTGTCCACTGAAGGGAAGGTATCGATTGGTGCACTACTTCACAGGTCCCAGTCGATAAGCTCAGGATGGGAAAGGGAAAGGTCAATGAAAAAGATAGATAAATATTCAAACATGGAGGAGATATCCATGTCATTGTATGCAAGTATGATAGACTCATCTTCGAGTATATCCTTAAGGAGACCATTGTCCACACTAATGTTATTAGAGGCACTAGCGGATGGTGCAGGACCCTTTTGTTTCATGTCATAGCCTCGACCTATATGTCTTGGTCAAACTGATGCTTCAATGGCTTTTCGTCTTCCTTGTTCTTCTACACCAAGATCTACACCTTGATAATTATAATTTTTAACAAATTTTGATACATGTGGATAAACCTCTTGAAAATATTCTATTAGGGGAGGTGATGGTTCAAGCTCTTCTCTATAGATCCATTGGCTAATTTCATCGTCCATTTTATTTTGAAGGGTGCCCAAATATCTGAATATTGTTGAGCCCATATTCCTAGAGCTAAGGATGATTGTATTCTCTTCTTCATTTGATGAGGATTGAGAAGGTTGACCATGCATACGAGGAGATGGTGGCATGGTTTCCACATTTAGATTTGTTTGCATCTCGTACTCACCACAACCTTTGTCTATGATCTGGACTGTGGTAATTGTGGATTCAAAAGTGGAGGATGGAATGGATGATGTAGCAGATGATGGGTTAGAAGATGGATTGGAGGATGAGGCTTGAGATTCCCCCACTTCAACTCCTAGATAGTAGTGAGAGTGTGGGATTAGCATGTATAGCTACTTCCATCCCATTGAATGGGAATTTCATGCATTGATAGTAAGTGGACGGGACGACCTGCATGGCATGGATCCATGGGTGGCCAAGAAGTAGGTTATATGGAAGGTCCAGATCAAGGACATGACATGTTGTGTACTGAACCATAGGGCCAACCTGAATGGGAAGACATATAATTCTTTCAGAGTCCCTTTCTGCATTATCATATGCTTTTATCATGATAACCCAATTGCTCAAGTTAGCATGGGTGTACCCAACTTGTTTTATGAATTTCAATGTGCAAAGTTTAAGGGTAGAGCCATTATCTACCAGGATCCTTTTTACTTTATGATGGGCAACGAGGACCTCAATGTGAAGGGGACAATTACGATTGGATTCGATGGAAGACATATCATTTTGCCTAAAGCCCAATTGATAGGATGATGATAGGTGTCCTACTAAGGCTTGGAATTGAGTAGGATCTATATCATCAGGTACATGGGTATCCTGTAAGGGATTGGATAGGATTTCTTTATGAATAGGAGAAGACTTGAGAAAATCCAAGATAGGTATTTGAGTGGGCATCTTTCCTAGGTGATCAAGAATATTATACTAAGAGCCTACAAGCACTGACTAGACAGATGTGGAAGGACCAGGAACGAAGATATGGGTGCGATGAGTTGTAACAACACATTGTGGGTCTTTAACTTTATCATGAATAATGGATATGTGAGGCTCAACCTAGCTAATGCACATAACTATACCATCATAGTTATAAGGCAAATTTTTATAGTTGATGTTACTAGTGCTGTTGTTTTAACTATTGTTGTTGCTTGACCCAGGATTAACATTGGATGTACTGGCACCTTGGTTGTGATTTGGGAAGAATTTTTTGTATTTATGTAGCTGAGAATTGGATGAGGCTTCTTGATTAGTATCCACTAATATATCTCTACGATTTATGAGATCTTGGACATATGTTTTAAGTCCCTGACACTTGTTAGTGGAATGGTCCTTCATCTTGTGAAAGTCACAATACTCATTTTCTTTGTACCAGGCTAGTTTTTCCTTGGACTCATCAAAAGGCTTAGTCACAGGATAAATGATTGGATAACTCACTTACAAAAACCTATTGAATTCAACACTTAAGGGCTCTCCCAAAGTAGTGAAAGAGCATTTATTATTGCCCTGATTATTCTGATTGGACTGTTGAGGAGGATGAAGTGCACCTTGCGGCATAGATATGGAATTTGGAATGGATTGTTGGGGAGGAGTGTATTGAGGCCTTTGTGAGGTATTTTCTACTTGAACTTGGTATCCATAACACCATCATTAACCGCATTCTTGTTTTTGTTCTAGTAGTAGGACTTACCTCTAGATGAATTTTATTTATCTGGATTATAAATTGCAATCCGTCCCTTAGTGATGAGCGCCCTCTTAATGATAGGACCTTTTTCTATGAATTCCACAAAGGTTGTGACACAATGAAGATTAAGATTATGTGTCATGTCTGGATGAGCGTTCGCCACAAAGAGAGTGACTAGGTATTTCTCATTGAGTTGATACTTCATTCGACTAGCCAATCCATGCCACATTTACATGTAGCTAGCAAAGGTTTCACCTTCACGTTGTTTCTCTTTCAGGAGATTTAGGGTATCAATATCCTTCTCCAAATTAAAGGAGAAGTGTATGAAAATTTTCTCTGAAAGATCCACAAAAGAAGAGATGGATCCCTTTGGAAGACCCATAAACCAATTAAGAGCCACCCCCGTTAGACTCCTAGGAAACAACCGCAAGAGATAATTGTCGTTGTGCAAGACTTCTTGACAATGGGAGTATAATTAATGAAGGCGATTCTTTGGGTCTTTGGTTCCTTTATACTTGTCAAATTTCATCATTTCAAAATGCTTGGGAAAAGGAACAAGTGAGATTGAGGGATCAAACGGATAGGGACAAATCTCTTCAAATTTAAAAGACTTTTTAGAGGTCCCTCCTTATAAGTCTTTCAACGCAACTTTTACCTCTTCCCACTCCTTATTTATAGGTGTTGATGAAGATGGGTTTGACGGATTGGATTGATTGTAAGCAGGCCTAGAATTTGGTGGCCACCCCTACCTGTCATATGAAAATTTTATGATGGTTTGCTCATTTAAATGTCTGTGACTTGACGTTTTATAAAAAAAAAAAATTTAAAAAAAATTATTTATATTTTTTATATAAAATCTTTATATAAATAATTTGTAAAAGCCAAATAAAATTTCAACATGCCCAACAATGTTGTATAATTTAAAAAATAAATTGAAACCTCATGAATTTGTAAAACAAATGTTGTAAAACAAATGCTATATCTTGATAAATGTAATAAATATTGATAATTAGTAATAAATGTAAAAATCTTAAATCTACTGTTACAATTAACAAGAAGTTTCTAAATTCATATAAAAAATAAATCATTAAAATATTCAAAAAAATTAAAAACAATTTATTCTATTTTGAAAAGATTTTGAATTAATATATATTTTTATAATAAATATTATAAATCATATATATTAATATAAAGCAATGATAAATATTACTAAAAATGTGAAAATCTTAAATTTATTGTTAAAAATATTTAAAAATTTTATAAAGAACTATATTTCATCTTGAAAAGATTCTATTTTGAACATATTTTGAATTAATATATGTATTTATAATAAATATTTTAAAACATATATATTAATATAATGAAATGATAATTGAAATTAGAAAGAATTATTATAATTTTAAGTGTCATATTTACAGTTGTATAAAAATATAGCCAGTCAAATAATACGGTCCAATAAATTTTTCAATTGTAATATATGGTCTAAAATGCAAAAAACAGTCAAATAGACCATCAAATTTCAGGCTTGATTGTAAGGATCATATTGTTGGTAGGATAAAGAGGGGGCGGATCTGGTTTGATCATAGGATGGTGGAGGTGTATACGAAGGAATCAAATGATATTGATTGGTGTATGCAGATTGTGATGGCAGATTGGTGTAGAATTGATGGTAGGATGGTAGATTTTGGTAATAAGAAGAAGGAGCCTTGATAATACGAGGTGGAAGCACTCTATTAGTATGTCAACTATTTATAAGGAGGTTTCTACTGTGAGGCATAGTAGGGATTGGACTGGTAATTATAGGTAGTGTGTTGTTGGGATGCATACAGAGGCTATTATGGATTACGCTGCTGGTAGGAAGTTCTATACTATGGTTGCAAAGGGGTAGTGTAAGATGGATGTTGTTGAGGCTGTTGCAGATTATAATAGGGATAGCTAGGGTTTGGATTAGACACAGTTGGTTGCACATAGAAAGTACTTTGTGGATGGCATAAGTACTAGGCCATGTGGTTGGGAATTGACTGGTGGGATTTTTGAGGTTGTGTTGGGATTTTTGGTTCTTGAAGTGGTTGGTGGTAAAGAGGCCGAATTGGGATTTGAGGTTGTTGGGTGATCTATGATTGTTTGAAAGGTGGATTTTATTGTGATATTTGTTGATGTAGAGGACCTTGAGGCTGGTGAGGGGGTTACAATGGATTACCTGGTTGCTGGTGTGGGGGTGGTTGGTGTTGTTGCAAAGGAATCAAAATATTCTACTACTGAGGAATCAGGATATTTTGATGTGGAGGTTGTTATTGAATTGGTTGAGATAGAATTGGAATGTGTTGAGGGGTTTTCTGAGGTGTTTGTTGTGGATTACCTTGTGATAGCTGCAAAGATGGAATGTTTCTTTGTGGAGATTGTTGAGAGGTAAATGGGGGTGGTGGAAATTTGGAAACCGGTGTTGACCCTGGAGGTGGTGGTAACGCAACAAAAGGACTACCCCTAGTATTGACTGGAAATTGACTAGGTTGATTAGGTGGGAGAGGAAATGTAGATAGTATGGAGATAAGACCTTATGGGATGTTCGAAGGTGGTGGAGGAGGTAGATTTTGTGGCATACCATAAGAAATGGGATCGTTTAGATCAGGTGATGCTCATGCGACTATAATCAGAATTCGAGGAGGGTGTGTAACCTGATAAAGAAAAAAATTACCAAACCCAGGCTGAAACCAATTATCCACAGGGGGACCCTTGGGGACGTAAGAATTCCCAAGAACATTTTTTGAGTTCTGGGGATCTTGAGACATGGGAGGTGCAAGAGATTTTGTATTGACATATTTGGATAACTCAAACCCCGTCGATGGTTTTATGCCCTTCATTATCAAGGTAGCGTGGATTTTATCCCCACACTCATTAAGGAGGTGATCTGTCATTTGAAGATTGACGTGATTATTGAGATACTCATCGACTGTGACTTTGGGTTGATTGAACATGATTTCGTCAATGGGAGGCGATGCGGTTTGGACCTCAGTATTGGATTGTGATGAGAAATCATTATTAGGATCCTAAGGGATGTTAGGTTGGGCACCCTAGGCTTGTTGTTTTTCCATGAGTTTCTTTGCTTGTGATAAGGTAATAGGCATGAAAATGCAAAACTACAAGGTGACTAGGATGACTCTAAGATCTAAAAAATAGTGAAAGGATGATCTAAGTGAGGATAAAAGGATTGGTTGGATATGATGATGAATTGATTAAGCGATGGATCAATTGGATAGAAAATGGGATTGGATTTGATTAGATTGATCGATGAGATGAGATAATTAAGATGATTAGATGATAAAATATATTAGATTGATGAAACTGATTCTAAACCCAATTCAAAGGTTTGATTAGATGGTGTAAGGTGTTGATTGATCGGATTGACCTATGAAGGGGATGATTATGACATAGAATCTACCTCAAGATGGAAGTGGATTGATTGGGCTGAAGATGATTCACTGACTTAGGATGGATGACAATCCTAAGAAGATGTGGATGATGATGATCAAAGTCAAACACTTAAGACAACTTTGATAAAACCTCTATAACAAAGTCTATGGGATTGGAATCAAGGATCTGATGATAAAGATGGAACCTAGGGATGATCTAAGATGCAACTATGTTATTTGATTAATGTATCGATGACTTTTGGAAAATCCAGATGAACTAAAGTGGCAATTACAGGAAGATGGATGATGATAAAAAATTTTTGATCACCGCAAAGGACTAGGAGAACCATAGGATTTTAGTGGCCAAAAGGATTCACTCTCTATAATTTAAATGGGTAGCACATTTGCCTCTATGTATCACAAATTTTCCTCTTTCGATCATGACTTCGCTTATTCAGAATTGGAAAATTTAGTTTTGTGATGATCAAATTCGCCTATTTGGAAGAATAAAATTTGCCTATGTCTGGGGATCAGACAAGAAATAGGAAAATCTGTAAATCAAATTTGCCTAAACCTAAGGGATGTATCAGAAAGGGGTGAATCTGATATTCAAATTTGCCTATCTGACAGCAAGTTCACCTAAAACCTTGAAAAAATTGCCTCTTCAATAGGCGGGATCACCCAAAACCTCTAAGGACCACAAGAGAATGGGCATAATCGATTAGAAGAATCACCCAATGGGGTGAAAAATTCACCTATTTCTTGGACAGTATAGACAAAAATAGATTCGCCTAAAAATGAGATCGCCTAACAGACAAATGGATTCACCTAAAGATTGACTCGATACGAATGGAGAATACACAGGTGGGAATTAATTTTCCCCTATAGATGATAGGTTCACCTATCTTGAAGGATGGATGGATAGGAAGACTTGGACTAAAAAATGGGATCGCCCCTGTGGACAACAGTTCGTCCCTTAAGATGGCAAGTTTGCCTATTCTCTGGGAACAAGTGAATTTGATGGGGAAAACTAACAGACTCACCTAAGGGATGGAAAAACTCACCTATTTCAGAGAATGAGCAAAAATGGAGTCGCCTAAAAGGGTACCCACAGGTAAATTCGCCTCTGACAAAGGTAAATTCACTCGACGCGATGACCTAAAATCATACTCAAAGACAAAATCACCCTTTTACAGGGCGAATTCGCCTATCTACAGTAAAAATTCACCTTTGGATGAAGAAAATTCACCTTTGAAGGCAAGGGATGACTGTGGAAAAGGACAAGAAACAACAGGCAGAAAGATCGAATTGACTCAATTGAAAATAAAAGCACTAGTATCACACAATGAAGACACTCCAGGCAGCACAGTCCTAAAATTAGTGATAAAGGTTTGCAAAATTGATGTAGGCCCACCACCTTGAACGGACAACCCAAGGTTAACACTTCATGATACCAGGGTGATTCTCTGGAGCATCCTTTCTCATGAAGGCAGATAGCTAGCGTTCCAATGGCACAATATTGTCAACGGACGCCACGAGCTCATCTTCACACTCTCACTTGAGGACTATCATAGTCTACAACGAGGATTCCTATCTCAACCTAAGGGAGTATGTGGTGAGTAAATTTAAGGTACGATTTGCATCCCTTACACTACAGCAAGCCACGGTTGAAACGCGGGTCTCTATCTAGGCTATACAAGGCTATCTCATGTGTCCTTGATATACGCAAGGTATGTGAGACACAACTGCAAACACCAGACTATCACAAGCATGAGTCAGGAGCCCCAACAATGTACTAGAAACTTAGACCAACTTTGCATGTCTTATTTAGGTACCACCATAGCTTCGATGCTTCGCTAAACATGATGTAACTGGATTGGGGTACAAATTTCGTTCTCCCCCCTTTATATACCTTGTTGGTAAAATGTGGTTGGAATTGTCCCCCGAGTGATGAAACCCCAAGTAGGTCCCGCTAAAGGAAGAAGATACTAGATGCTTCAGTTGGTCCCCGGGCTCGCACGTAACGCAAGGGGAGAGCTTAAATGCATTAGAACCTCCTAGGTAGATTGGATTGGACTAGAAAAAGTTGCGATTTCTTGTCACCCAGGATCACCTAAAGGTGCAAGGGGAGTGGATACATCAACAACTTACTCCCAAGCATAGAAAACAATGTTAATTGACCCTTTAATTAATTCCACATGTGCCTAGCTACACTAATATATTTTGACTCAATTTCCAACGAAAGTTCATCAAAATTTTGAAGCCCTTTCATCGGAATTTCGACGAAATTTGAAACATCAAAATTCTGACCCAACATCGTTGGCTGGGTCGAAATTTCGACGTTTCAAATTTCGTCGAAATTCTGATGAAAGTTCATCAAAATTCCAACAACCTTTCATCAGAAATTGAGTCAAAATGTATCAGTGCTAGTATGAAAAACAATAGACAAACTAACTAATGGGGTCTTCGACCCATCATCTTGCAAAAAATGTATTATTAATTTAACACCGCTAGTCTTAGACACACAAGGACAAGCTACACAATTTGTTAGTGAAATTGCACACTCACAAATAGAAAAGTTAGTGGACTAGTACCCGAAAACGAAATGAAGTTGTAGTTTAAAAACTTTAAGTCTTGGGTTCACCTCAAATTCTCCTTTTCTACTTTTCAAAGTTTCTTGTTCCAGAAAATTTGCCTTTTTTACTAGTCAAATTACCCTATCTATAAGGATGGGCAAATTTTCTCTCTCCTCTGTTGATTTCAGATTCACCTGTCTACCAAATATCTTCACGAATTTCCCCCGGATTCAACCAAATTCACCCTCAGTATCAAATTCACCTCTTTCCCAAACGGGTGAATTCGCTTATGCCTCTATTGATCTTGGATTCACCTCTATAAGAGGAAATTTTTCCTGTTAGGGTAGTTTCACCTTTGCATGTAAATTTTGAGCCTGCAAAATTCAAACAACAAAAAACGTAAAAGTGCAGACCCATGACGTGGGTCCCATCGATCATGCTAGAAATGTGTGTAGGTGAATTTCCTTAGTCTAAAATGCAAAATGAAATGAAATGCAAGCAAGGAAAAACAAAAATAACACCTCAACGATTAGCCTAGTTGAACTTAAACAAAACAAATGACAAAGAGAACAATTGTACTTTGCCCAAGTTGATGAGTTGGTTGGTCCTGTTGATCATTTGATTTGTGGACTCCTTTCACTGGAAAATAGCATAAAACCTAGTTCTAAATGATCGTGAGATGATGAAGAATGCAATGGTGCAAGTGGGTATTGTAATGGGTGCTTGATATGGATGCAAAGAGTGTTGCAATAATGGAGGTTTTTGGATGCTTGAATGCTTAGATGTTTTTGCTTGATTTCTTGAGTGCTTGCATGAATTTTTGAATGAATTGTTGATGCAAAAGAGGGGAAAATCCTCTAATTTTAGGGGAAGTGCCACCAAACAATGGATGGACAAGATCAAGGGCTAGGGTGAGTTGAGAATACACAAGCCCTCACACCTTGACATGTTGCTAATGAGGTGTCAAAGGAGAGGTGAGGTAGAGGTACTTTATAGTACCTTGGGAGTGGGAAAAGATCTCCTCTTAAAGGAGCTCCTTTTCCACATGTGGGTGACAAGACATTCAAGGAATTTTAAATTCCTTGAAAGGGCCTAGGGGGAATAAATGTGAATTTAAAATTCACATTGGGAAGGGGTTGGCTTCTCTAAAAGGAGAAAGAATTTAATAAAAGGTTGACTTGGAGATATGCCATAAATGGAATAGGGATTATGTTGACCTAATAAAGTGATTAGGCTATTCAAACAAGGGATTAGATGAGTTGATGACAGATTAAGGCAAGTGGAGGATTATGGAGGATGTGACACTAATCCTGATTAAGGGGTGTGCACATCCTAATCACAGGTTAATTAAATTAACCTAGATTAAAGAAGAATTATGGAGGATGGGACAAGGAGAGAGAAATGATGAATTTAAAAATCAATTTAAATTCATAAAAGTGACTAAATTAAACAAATTAGAATATTTATTTAATTTAGAGAGGAAAGGGGATAAATGATGAAGTATTTAATTAATTATTTAAATATCTTAGGAATTTTAGCAAAAGAGAGAAATTAATTAAATGATAAATTATTTAATTAACATGGATGAGGGATGTGGGATAGAGAAACACAAGGGTAGGAATTTGACCATATGGGGGTGATCAAATTCTAATGTCTACAACTTGAAATATGTCATTTTTTAATCCATCAAAAGTGATGTAGTTTGGGTAAAACACATGTTAATTTAAAAATAATGGGGTAAAATTAACACTGAAAAGAGGTGAAATTAAGATATTAGCGCTAATAAGTATATGAACCCCATGCATTAACCACGAAAGATATATAAACAATGAGTATATGAAAAGGGGGACTTAAGGAGTAATTTTAATTCCCTAAATATCCATTTATTGCAATGTATGGGATGGTAATGGACACCCATTTGGGTAATTTCCATGAGGATCAATTTATGGAGAGGATTGGGCAGCCCAATGTTGCTCAAAAATCATAGAACATCATGGTGAGTGGATTACATATGGCTATCAGGTTTCCTCAAGCAATGGATGCCCCAAAGTTGGTTTTGGAATGCATGCAATTCTATGTTGCTTCAAGGAAGATAGTTTTGAAAGAAGGGAGAGTATATGTGGATTTAACTCTAGAGGGAATCATCCATACTTTTAGGATTATAATTTTTATGGTGATAAGTTTGATAGAAGTGCAAAAATATACAAAATCATATGCAAATATGGAGGAGAATTATAAAATAATAATGTTGGCTCCATGGTTTAAAGAGAAATAAAAACTAAAACTAGTGTCCAAGATGCCTAAAACAATACTTAGGTTTCATTTCATTATGGACATCCGTGATATAGTGACATTGCTAAATAGGCTAGCAGGTAATCAAGATGCTAGAAAATTCAAACCTTGGATGTATGAAATCGTTAGGCATGTGAAGGATGGCATGAATAAAATTCACTAGTCCAAAGCCATTACTGATTTTGTGTGTGAGCGCATGTAGGTTTTTCAAGCTCCAAGGTTGTTCTTCATGTCTCCATATGTGATATATTTTGCTGTTGTAAAGGCTAATATTCAAAGTTTAAATTGAATTGGAACTTTGGAAATTAAACCTAGGAAAAGATTAGTTTACCAAAATTACCCTAACATAACTGCCAAAGAGTATTTGAAGCATTCTCGTAGGGTCAATGATGTCATAATGAAGGTGATCAAAATAATGGAAGGTGATAAAGCCAAGAGAATATTTGTATATGCATAGGAAATTATCACTTATCATAGATGTTAGTACATCATGCTTCCAAAATTTACTTATATTAGGATTGAAGGATTCATAGGTTTTCCATTTATGTTACCTAAATATCTTACAGACAAGGTGCTATTACTAGAGTTCACAAGATAGACGATGAAATCTCATGATTATTTTTTGCAAGCTCATAAGAAAGGACAAATCAATTTTCCTATTATTATGGAAAACTATAAATGTAGCAAAACAAGGAATGCTAAGTTAGCAGAAAATGAATTGTTGATGCAATTTTTACTATTTATAATCTAATATTTTATTTTATTTTTCCTTTTGTTTATTCTACTCATTGAGTATTTTAATTAAATCCTAAATAATATGTATCTCGAATTATATCATTCAGACTTCTTTAAAATAAATGTACCTAAAATACATAGTTTAGGTTTATGCAAACATGCTTGATGCACAAGAAGAATTTCCAAACACATTAGAAAGAAGTTTTATCATGTACCCCTTTTATACGACTACTAGAATGATTGAGGATGAGCATGAAGTTAGAAGAATATCACATCATAGGTTATTGAATTAGATGATGACTATGGGAACACATGATGTTCCAACTCGGACGATTGAAGATGATGAAAATGTAATGAACCCAAAGTATAATATGGATAGATTTTTTTATTAGCCTATTGAGGATCCCAATTGGAAAGAACCTGAGATCACATCCTTAGATGAAATAGAATATTCAAAGAATAAGATCCAAAAGGAAGGAAGAGAAATAAAAAAGGTAATAAATGACATAGGGTATGACGATTTCTTGAGTAAGAAAAGGAAAATTGTGGAGGCTAAAGATCTTGAAGAAAATAGAGAAAGGATTGTTGAAACCCTGAGTCAAGGAGTTTTAGTAGCTTCACAATTAGAGGATCACGATAGGGAGGTTAGGGAATTGCCGATGAATTTTCTAATCAAGTTCATAGGAGCATCATCATCATACATGCTACTGTAAGCAGAGCATCCAACTCTAGAAGAGATTATTAAAAAGAAACAAGTATACATTTGAATGAGGGGATCAACCTATCAACCAACTACAACCATGTTTGCTTCTCCTCCCTCTATGGGAACTTTTGTGATGAGATATATTATAGTGAAGATATACTCAATTCCTAGAGAATAATATACAATAACAATGGATTAGGACATCAGAGAAAGGGAAATGTTGGATAAAATTAGAAAGCAAGTGCAAGGGAAATGACAAAAAAAATTAATGCCAACACCTACCCCAGTTGTCAAAGAAGAAATTGAGAATGATGATCGAAGGAGCATTGTTGAAGGTTCAAAGGAAACATTATATACACCTAAAAAGGAGAATAACCCTAAAAGCGAAGAAATAATTATAGAATAAAAGATGGAAGTAATGCCTCTAGATTAACAAGAGAAAGTCACTAAAGAGTTAGAAAAGCTTGATCCCCCAAAAAGAGAAGGTGAGGTACAAATAGAAGACTCAATTTTTTTTGAGATGACCAAGGATCAATCCCAACATTTGGGAATTGGAAACTATTATACATGGGAGCAACTATAAGAACCTCAACCAAAGGAAAGATCAAATAGAGATTAGTCGGTTGAACCCATGAAGGATGTTGATTAACGAAATGAATATTTTGGAAAGGTTGATGTCTCAAAACCTTGTGAGGTACTTGTGCCTGAGGATAGAGAGGAAGAGAAAAGTGGGGATGAATAAAGGTTGAGGAAGGAAGAACAAGAAATAAAAGAATCATTTTAGCCAAAAGGTGATATTGAAAGTATCCTTGGAGATAATAAAGGGGTGGTGAACATATGTCAAGGAAAGAAGCTTTCAAGTTGAGAGATCAGGGGACATGAGAGGATCCAAAAGAAAAAGGATCAAGTGAATACATTCCTAATTGGTTGTCTCATCAATTGTATCCATCAATGAAATTTCAATTAGTACCTTTAGATTTCAGGAGCATAATACAAGAAGTGGAAACACCAAAAACATAGGGCTAAGGCCAAAGTTAGACATGTAATTAAGCCAAGTGTAGATTGTGGAAAGATCATACACATTGAAAATCCTATGGGAGATAAGGATAAACATGAATTTACAACCCAAGATTACCAAATATCAACAATAAACTTTGGGCATGCTTCACGGGAGCAATATACAGAAGAAATGAGAATGAGATTGGAAATGATTGATGTCTGAATGAGAAAATATAAGCAGACGAAGAAAGAGATAAATGAGTGCATAGCTCATATTCAAGGTTTTCTTGAAGAAGTGGCACAACTGAGCCAATCATTGAAAAAATTTCCTTTAGACACAGTAATAATTTTTAAATAATAGGTGAACACCATCAAAAATGTGAGGCACAAAGAAAATATGCTTGAAAGTTGGGTAGGGGATGTAATGAAACAAGGTGAATAAGTAATAAGCGAGTCCATAAAGAAACACAAGGAAGCTTATTATTGGTTTGAGAAGTCCAAAAGTTTATAATTCAATTGTAAAGACCACCTAGCATTAAATGACATGGAGTTGCAACGGATGGTAGCCATTCAAAATATGAAGGTGCAACAACTATTAAAAGAAAAGGTGGTGATATAACAAGTTTTTCCAAAGTTAAAAGAGTGGAGATTGTGGTTGGATTGGGAAAGAGATTCTTTATTGCGGTGCATAAAGGAAATGGAAAAGGTCATTAATAAAATTGATAAGTTGATGGAAAAATATTTGGAGCTCATGGAAACACTTATGCAAAAAATATATAGCCTAGATAGCTTAGGAAAAGATGATGCCGAGGTTAAAACATTTAAAGCCATAACCTATAGGTTAATCAATGATCTTTTCCAACTTTTAAACCTAGAATCAATGGAAGAGATAGTGAAAAATAAGAACGTTATTAGAAGGTATGGGGAAAACATGTTGTAAAGAAATGGTTAGATAAAGAGTGTGTTTGAGTGATAGACTTGAGAAACATTTTGATGGAAAATTATGTAAAATGTTCTCAGGGAAGATATGAATAGGGTTTTGGTAGCTTTAAGTGAATACAAGTTTAGGAAGGGATATGTACTTATTGAAGAGGTAGTTGAAAGCGAGTAGTCGGTCATCTTAATTTTTTAAATTTTAAATGATGGATGCTTAATAAGTGCAATTTTATGGATTTTAGGGAAAGCGAGGATAGATGTTGATGCAATAGAGAGGTTTTTACCTAATTTTGATAGTAGTTTTTTTTTATATTGGAAGTAATGCAAAATTTTTGAAGGTTGTCATCTATGAATGGGATCTTTCATTTTTGAAGACTGAAGAAGCCCAAATACCTTTCCTACCTAGATTATTCGGGAATTTGGGAATATTCAACATGAATCAAAATGATGGAAACATAACTTTGATATTTTCCTTGGTAGATATGAAGTGGAATCTTCTGTGTGTAACAAGTTCCCTAGTGCCAATGTCTTTTGTTAATTTTCCTTTTCTTCTCCTTAGCCATGTGATTTTGGAATGAACTCCTCCCTTGTGTTCTATAAAAGGAAATAAGTTGCTTAGTTTGAGGGGATCATAATTTTTTGAAATAGTAGAACATAAATTGGAACATCACCAACTTATTTTTACTTCATGTTTTTTGTTCAATTCCAAAATAAAGACTTGTATTTACTGTAGAGGTTGATAATGCTAAAGAAAGTGAAATTCATTCCAAATTGTATATTTTGCATGAATGTAAGTTGTTTATTCCTATTGGTATAATCAATTTGCTACACCAGATTTGGGTGCATTTTGATGATATTTCAGTGGTGAATTGTTCCTTTTCTTTAAACTCTTGTTTTTTTTGTATGTAGCTATGAAGTAATTTGGTGATATACAAAATAGTTAATGCTTTGGCTTATCTATTTCTCATTGAATGTATGGGTAATAACTGAGAGCCATTAATTTCTTAGGCTTTATTTCTTCTTACCTTGATCTTATGAATTTTTTTATTAAATACTTGAGTTAATTAAGGTTTGAAAGTGATGCAAGAATTGTTTTTTAAGATTATTACATCACTGATGGTTTATTGGAAGCAATTTTGAATACCAACATGCTCCCTATGTTAAAATAAAAATTTTACAATGAAACCTGAGTGAATCTAGTACATCAATACTTGACATTCTCAAGCCTTGGGATAGCTAAATTCCTAACCAAATTTGGTTATTATTTCAAGATAGATAGGTTTTGTTGTTCAAATAATAAGACTTAATTTGCATGTTTTTGTGTACATAACAACCACATAAATACCCAAAATTCTTAAAATACCATATTCTAAAATTCAAGAGTCAGTCATTATAGGACCAAAGACTTGTATTGGATAGACTTGTAGTCATAATCAATCATCCAAAATAGCAAACAATTTTTTTCCATCCTCATCCCATATCATCCATTTCATCTTTAGATTTTTGAAATGCATCCTTTTAGTTTTGGGTCAAACAACAAGCTTGTCAACAACAATAAAAAAATCATCCACCAAAAACCAACATTACACATAAGTCTTCTTATATCTCCTATCACATCTTATAGTTTAGTATTTTCTTAGAAAATAGTCATTTTCATGTAAATTATTAAATTAACATCAACCTTCATGAGCAAGCTTTCTTAGTAGTCTTTGTCTACTCCTAGGTTTTGTAATCTCATTACATCTTCCTTTGCTTGAACTCATTAGTATAGGATGAGAAAGGATCATCCTCAAAACCAATCAAAATGGGATCTAGTTAAACTTTGTCTTTTGGAGGTTTCATATCCTTCATCCATCCAACAAACATCAACATCAAGATTTTTTTAAAAATCTATTTAGTATGCCTTTTTCTAAGTTATCTTAAAGAAAATAATTCACCTATGACACATCATCCAAACTCACATCTTACAAGGTCATCATAATTTTTATGTTTGTAACAATAGCTCAACATAAAAGAATCATGGAATCTAATCCAAGTAGTTCAAGTGCCATGACACCCATGAGTACTTCTGAAATAACCCTTGGAAAGCCTAGTGATGTGTTTAACCCTTGAGAATATCAAATCCCCCCAAAAAAACAAGAACCAATGGTCATTATAGAAGATGCCACAAATGAATGAGAGGGATTTATAGAACTCACTAACGAGAAACTCCTAGAGATACTACAAGATCCATATATAGTTATAGCACTTGATGCTTTACTAGCTTCAAAACCTAACTTGTATTAACTCAAACTTGCATAATGTGGTGCCAAAGTACCCCTGAAATATGATGTCACAAAACTTAGGGAATGAGACCTTACAAATTCCATAAAATCTAATATACCTATACATGACAATGTTCCTATAGTAAATACTATCATTGAACAAATACCACCACCTCTCATACAAAATGTACAAAATCAACCTACTATCACACCTTTTGACATGGATTCCTTACCCCTTTCTAAATAATACATGAATATACTATACCAAATTGAACCCATAGGTAATCAAATAAACTCAAATCTCCTAAATGTTCATGAACATCCTACCATTCTCAACACATATGTCCATATCAAACCCAAACATACCAAACTCCCATAATACCAACCATGATGAGCTATAAAAATAATCCATTCACAACACCAACTCCTCCACATCATGTGCATCTTATCGTCTCAAGTGTTACACAAACATTAAATAGAACAAACCCCACTAACAACCCCAATATCTCAAATTACCTTCCCAACTCATTAAATCCTTTCTTAATACCACAAGACACAACCCCATATTGAATACATCAAGAAATAATAACATTTCACATCTCTCACAACAACAAACCCCTCAAAAACAACACATTCCCCATCTTCAATAAAAAATCCCTCAACAAGACATACCTCAAACACGACAACACATCCCCCAAGAATAATAATCCATCCAATATCAACAATAAATTCCTCAACAACAACAATACATACATCATCAACAAAAAATCCCACAACACCAATTCCCTCAACAACAACAAAAACCCCAACACAAAACTACACAACATCAATACAATCCATATGACACCACCCAAACACAAGAACATGGTCCTCAACATGAAATCAACCCTCAATAAATTTATAACATGTACAACAACCTTCATAATATCTTGACAAATAAAGATACATTATATAACTCATCATCCATACCCCTACACAACACATACATTCCACTCAACCAAACACTAAACAACCTTCCTAATGACTTGGCTTCACAAAGTCAAAACTTGAATTAGAAAATAAATGACATACAATTGAGACACATAAAGAAATCATACGCTCTTGAAGAACTATGTCCTTATCCATTTGACAAGAACATAACACTAACACCTTTTCCTCACAATTTTGAGATTTCAAAGTTTGATAAATATAAAGGTTGAGGTGGCCCACGTGAAAATATAAGGGAATTCTATGCAACTTTCTTAGAGGTTTCATATAAGAATACATATCTAATGCTCCTTTTTCAATGAAGCTTAGGTGGACAAATGACTAAATGGTTCTCTCACTTACCCTTGGATATTAGAACATTTCAAGAACTTATTGACAAATTTTTAGCTCTCTTCTCCTACAATATAGAACATGAGGTTACTATGAATGAATTGTACATCAAAAAAAAAACCGAGAAATATTTGTATCCTTTTTACAAATATGGATACATAAAGCTATTAAATGTAAATGGCCCATTTCGGAAAAAAATCTGCATATTTTTGTTCAAATTTTCAACATAAAAACTGGTTTTCACCTATGCATACAATGTGCCAATATATTCAAAGAGATCATCGAAAAATGTTTAACAATCGAAAGGGATAGCCAAAACATACAAAGACAACAAGGATCAAACTTTGAGCTCTAATGAAAAACCATGCCTATGGTATAAAAACAAGAACACTACAAATTATGACATTGTAGATGTGAAATTTGTCCAAAGACCACAACCCCAACCAAATATACACCAAAATGTTCAAAATGTAAATCCTCCATGAGGACAACCACCAATGCCTAATAACACAACTTCATGTAAAAAAATTCCCTTAGGGTAACTTATTGAAATGGTCTTAAATAAATTGGTTCAATTAAACCTCATAAAGCTTCAAGAATTAAGACAATATGATAAACCAAAATTCAAACCATCATGGTATAATGATAAAGACTAATGTGAATACCATAGAAAAATGGAAATAAGACATCTAATTCAAGATCTCATCGACCAAGGAAAATTAAATATTGACCAACTCCCAATTTTTTTTGGAAATAATGATCTAGGGATGTAAGGATCATATCCAAAATCATGGAAAGTAAAATGACAAAAATAAGATAAGAGAATAAAAAAAAGTAAATCATTCCTATGATAATGTCATAGGACACACTCAAAGTGAAAATAATCAAATTTCCATCATCACCATTCATGGTAAAAATCCTAAGTGTGGAGTCACCCCACAACAAGGGAAGGTTACTATTCAAGGATCTCAACTATAGTCCAAAGGAATAAGTAAGGTGCACCCAATCGATTATAATCTAATTGATCACCTCAAAAAGACTTGCACAAATTTCTATCCTAAAGCTTTTAATAATCTCACCCTTACATAAGGAAGTCTTAGATAAGGCTATCCTGAAATCATCTGTACCCACTGATATAGATACATAAAAATTCCAAGACATGATAGGGCACATGTTATCCACTCATCAAATCATCTTTACTGAAAAGGATCTTCCTACTCATACCTATCATAACAATGCTCTACATATTGAAGTATTAGTCCATAAACACAAAATCAAGAGGGTTTTAATAGATGGTGACATAATATTAAATGTTTATACTCTAAAACTTGTTCAACAATTGGGATAATTTGAAGAAATTACCAATAGATAAAAGGGTACCACTATTAGAGCCTATGATGATAATGGAAGAGAATCGGAAGGAACAATAATATTGCCTATCTAGGTTGGTCGTACGATCATTGAAACCACATGTCAAGTACTAGACCTTGATCTACCCTATAGTATTCTCCTAGGATGCCCATGGATACATGCCATTCAATTTGTCCCATCCACTTATCATTAATACATAAAAAAAATTGTATAACAAGACTAAGGTTACCATTTATAGTGATCTTGAACCCTTCCATTATTGCAAGAACTTGGAAGATAAATACCACAAGCTACTACAAGTTCCAAAAAATTAAGTAGCTTCACATTCCACCTCCTATATTGGTCCATCTACACTAGCCTCGTCAACTACATCTCATCAAACAATACCCAAAATCAAGGTCTAGGTGTGATACAATGGTTGTAGTGACTACAATCTCAAAGGGTTCTTCTATGTATGACAACTTACATCTTCTCTAAATATGTATGGGAAACCATAGCATATTGGAGAAACCTCTACCACTATCAAGTTCAAACCCACAGTCTTTTCCAAATGAGGTGAAATCAATAAAGAGGTTTATATGAAGATCATTTTTATAAATGGATATATCAAGATAAGCACGAGGAAGCTCCCCTTCCTATAGATCAAAATTGTAAAGGCTTTCAAATGATAAAGAACATTATAATTATAGGCTATGGTGGTCTTGGTCTATATCAACAAGGTATAAGAGAACCTATTTTTTAAAAATAGACAAAAATATCAAAGTCTTGGGTATGGTTCACAAGATAATACTACTCCTAACATCAAAGGTATCTTTAGTGAAGAAGTTGTAATTTCTCCTATGGTTACTCTACCTAACGACTATTTCATCAATGACTCTCCTATGTATATTAATAATTTATTTGAAAATTCCTCCATCTATACCATCAAAACCCTATCATTCACAACCCCTACCCAAGACAATAGCCTCCAACTCATTTACCCTGGGACCAACAACAAGCTCTGATTCTAGATTTGTTTGAAAATGATGAATCTATCATAGAATTCATTAGAACTGGAGACAATATACATGAAGGAGATCATAAAGTAAGTTTTGACATAAAAATTGAAATAAAAACATACTATGGGGGAGACCTGAATCCTTAATTCATAAAATTGTAAAATTTAAAATTAAAAAATAGATCCCCTAGTGCAATCCACAAGGTGACACTTTTGGATTTGGAAAAAATATAAATAAAAGATGTATCCAATGATGGAAACCTCTTTGAAGTACCCCAAGGATGAAGGATTTGATCTCCCTAGTATCACTAAATATCAAGAAAAATCATCATTACTTGTGGATGAAGTGCAACAAATCAACATTGGAATAACTGACAACCCTCAGATAAAATTTTATTCAGCACCTTTAGATCTCGAAGAAAAACAAATTTTTTAGCATTCTTAGGGGAAAAAGAGATCAAATTTTCTTGGTCTTATGTAGATATTCCTAGGTTGGACACATCACTAGTGGTCATCATCTAACTATTTATCTTGAGGAAAAACTAGTAAAACAGAAGGTGCAACATAGGCATCCTTAGATAACACTACTTGTAAAGGTTGAACTATAGAAATTAATGGATGCTAGACTCATTTGACCTATTGACTATCCTCAGTGGATTTATAATCAAGTAATAGTTTCTAAACCCATTGGGGGCATATAGATATGTAAAAAATTTAGAGACCTTAATAAAGCATGTCCTAAAGATGAATTTCCATTACCAAATATCAACATCATAGTGGATATCATATTGAGGCATGAGGTTTTATCCCTCATGGATCGATTCTCTGGGTATAACCGAATCATGATAGCACAAGAAGATCATAACAAGGCAACATTCACATGACCATGGGGTACCTATCGTTGGAATTTTATGTCTTTCGGTCTCAAGAATGCAGGAGAGACCTACCAAAGAGCTATGATAGTGATTTTTCATGATATTTTACATGCCATAATGGAAGATTATGTGGGTGATATTTTAGCTAAATTTGTGAAAATAAAAAGTAATCTTGAAGTGCTAGAATTTTTTTTGATATATTTGAGAAATATCAAAGCTCAACCCAAAGAAATGTTTCTTTGGAGTTGCTTCCAAAAAACTATTTGGATACATAGTATCTCATAGAGGAATCAAAGTGAACCCTGCCAAAGTTAAAGCACCATTGATATGCCTCCATTGAAAACTTTTAAGTAGCTCCATATTCTAGAAAGAAAAATTTAATCTATTCAGAGATTCATAGCATAATTAGTAGATAAATGTCACCCATTCACACATCTTTTTCATAAGGATAAGACATTTAAGTAGGATGAAAATTTCCAACAAGCCTTTCAACATCTAAAGGACTATCTTGCATCACTACTTGTATTAATGCCACCAATTATAGACAAACCTTTGATCCTATATATCTTAGTGACCACAATATCATTAGGTGCTCTTCTTGCACAACATGATGATTCGAGATATGAAAGAGTAGTCTACTATATCATTTGAACCCTAGTTGGCTATGAGCTTAATTACCTATTAAGATATTTTTTAGCAGTAGTTTTTGCTTCCCAAAAACTATGACATTATATGCTCAATCATCAATTCAAGATCATTTCAAAGGTGGATCCACACAAATATCTATTGTCTAAGGCAACACTCACAAGGTGAATGGCTAAATGGGTTATGATCCTTAGTAAGTTTAATAGTTTATGTGGATAGAAAATCAATCAAAGGATGGATAATTGTAGATCAGCTAGCATAAGCACTGATATATGATAAAAATCCTCTTATATCAAATTTCATAGATGAAGCAATATTCACTATTACTCCTAATCATCAATGGAAACTATATTTGATGGTTCTCATATGCAACATGGATTAGGGATAAGAATTTCTTCATCATCCCTCAAGGTGACTACATACCTAAGTCATACCTATTGGATGTTGTGGTTGTGTTGCTGATATGTGGTTGTCATTAATTTCAACACTATTAGCATTGATGATTTTGAAGGTTGTCTATGTCGAGGATACTGAGAAAATTAGAATAAATATGTTGCAGGTAGTCTGTGAAGATTAGAATGGTGGAAAGTTGTTTAAGTTGATAATCAGAAATCACACTTCAAAGGGTTTCTGTATGAGCCTATCTAGTAAGTTGTCCAGAAGTTTCAGTGGTACACATCAATATTGAAGGAAGTTATGAGTTTCTGAGTTTCTACACGTATTTTGTTTCTGTAGCAGGTGTTTCTAGAAGAAGTGAATGCAATTATGATAAATTGAGTTATTGTGTATGCTAATGTGATGTTCAGTGATGTTTCTAGATTGTGCTCTATCATTTTGGTACATCCGCATTGATCCATGTATTCGTGATCAAAGATTTTCCTTTGTGTGCTCAATTTTTTTATGTTCTTGGTCAACATGATGGTGGTAGTGTGTTGCAGATCCTTATGGATTGATCTTTTGTTGTTTGGCATGTTTGAGGATGTTGATTTAGGTCTTCATTACTATGTGACCAACTTAGGTTGGTGTGCATTGAGATTTTTTCATGAATATGGCTAATAGTTGTAATTTATTCTTTATTTTTGGTCGACAAAGTTGATGTAAATTCATGTAGCGGATATATAAGAGCGGTTGTTTCTTCATTTTGAAGTGTGAGAGTGTGCGAGTGTGTGGTGTGTATGCAAAATGTTTGAATAAAGATTAGATCATTTGATTTCAGAGAATAGTGTGAAGAAGATCGAGAGAAGCGTGAAGAAGTGTTTTTGTGCCTAACCAAATCTATCATCGGAATTTTGTAGAAGCTAATTTCTCGATTCAACCTCATCAAATGGATTTAATCTAATTTTTTTATGTAAGTCCTTGAGCCTTCCCTTTGAGCAGTGAGCTCTAGATAGTGTTCCTGAATTCATGTGCATTCCTTATTCATTTTTCATTATACTTCTAATAGGGTATAATCTTGTGGAGTAACATCCACCGTGGTTTTTCCCCTAACAGGGTTTCCACATATACAAATCTTGGTGTTCATGTGTTTCTGATGTGTTGTTGATTTATGCTTTCACTCTTAATTATTAGATATAATATTAAAGGTTGTTTAAGGTTGAATAAGTTTAAATTTTGTAACAACTAATTCAAACCCCCCCTCTTAGTTCTCTATCCTTTTTTTGCCAACAATTGCTATCAGATTTGGTTCCTCTGAAGAATTTTAATAGCTTGAGGTTATCTGAGATGGCATCATACAAGAAGGATAGTCCTAGATTTGATGGTACAAATTACTCTATATGGAAGATCAGAATGGAGTGTCATTTGAAGTGCATTGGTGAACCCTTTTGGAAGATTACAAAGAACATATATAATATTCCTTAGAATGGTCCCACTACTCCTGATGAGATCAAAGAAGCTGAAATCAACATCAGGGCTATTGAAGCATTATTGAGTTCTTTGATAGATTCAGAGATGACAAATGTGATAGGTCTGAAGACAGTGCATGAGATCTAGAAGAAATTGGAGACATTGTATGAAGGAGATGCACAAGTGAAGATTGCTAACCTAACAAGTCTGAAAGGAAAGTGGGAGAAATTGAAGATGAGTGAAGATGAAAACATTATTGCTTTCATGCAAAAGGTAAATGAACTAGTGATGAGTATCAGGTGTACTAGTGGAGTTATGGAAGAAGATGAGATTGTGGCTAAATTTTTGAGATGAGTGCTTGCTTCTTACAAAACAAAAGCTCATGTTATTGAAGAACTCAGAACAGTAAAAATTGTGACAAGAGACATGTTGATTGGAAAACTAGTTGCCTTTGAGATGAGTGAATTTGGTGAGTCCACTCCAAAAATAGAATATGCATTTAAAGCTACTGTATTCAGAAAAAGCCAACAAAGATATGATCCAGGAGAAAGCTCCAAAAAGACATTCAAGTATGAAGATGAGATGAGACAAATTGAAGATGAAGAAAGAGAGCTAGAATAACTAGAAGCATTGATTGTGAAAACAAAATTCAGAGGACATGGTATGTACAAAGGAAATCTACCTATTAAATGTTTCTCTTGCAGTAAGATAGGTCATTTTGCATCAAGGTATCCTGAAAGAGTTTCTAAATATAAACCTGAAAAGTCTAGATTTCAAAAGAAATGTTATTATGTTGAAGGAGGTGTTACTGATGATGAATCTGATAAAGAAATTGGAAATGAAGATGGGTGGGTATTCATTGCTATCAAGGAAAATGGTATGGTGTCCACTGAATCTGCTAACAATCAAAATACTGAGGAAGCTCTTGTAGTAAAAATTGATGAAAAGGATGAATGGGTGATTGATAGAGGTTGCTCACATCATATGACTAGTGAGAAAAGAAAGTTTCTAAGTTCGGAAAATTATGACGGTTGTGTTGTAAGATTTGGAGATAACAATGTTGGTGTGATTTGTGGTAGAGGCATTATTTCTCTTTGTGGTAAATGTAATACTGATGATCTTATTTATGTTGAAGGATTGAAGCATGAATTTTTGAGTGTTGGATAGATGTTAGACAAGGGATACATCTTCTATTCAAATATGGTAAGTGCAATATATTAGGAAGCTCTGGAAATGTAATTGCTTTAGGTACAAAGATAAGAGGTAATGTTTTTCACTTAAGTGTTGCTAGTGAAATTTTTTTATTGCTCAAGTTGATGTAATTTGTTTATGGCATAGGAGGTTGTGTCATGTGAATTTTGATAACATTGTCAAAGTAAGCTCTACTCAAGCAGTCAGAGATCTACCCAAGTTAGTGAAGCCTACTAGCACTATATGCAAGGGATTTCAGATGGGAAAGTAGACAAGAAATTATTTTCAAAGAAAACATCATCATTCCAATGGTGTACTGGATTTGGTTCAAATTGATCTATGTGGTCCATCCAGAATCAAAAGTCTACAAGGAGAAAGGTACTTTATGTTGATTATTGATATTACTCTAGGATGATATGGGTTGATTTATTGGGAGAAAAACATGAAGCACTTGAAAAGTTCAAATGTTTCAAGCTTTGGTAGAAAATGAGATAGGTTTGAAGGTCAAATACTTAAGATTAGACGGAGGTGGTGAATTCACTTCCCAAGAGTTCAATACATTTTATGAAGAGCATGGAATCAAAAGATAGTTATATGCTCCCTGGACCCCTCAACAGAATGGAGTTTTTGAAAGAAAGAACAAAACAATTATAGATGTTGCTAGAAATATGATGTTGGAAGGTAATTTTCCTCATATCTACTGGAGATAAGTTGTAAGCACTACTGTATACACTATCAATCGAGTAAATGTTAATGGAAATTCTGGTAAGACTCCTTTTGAACTATGGTTTGGTTATAAGTCTACTATTAAGTATTTCAAAAGCTTTGTAAGTAGATGTTATATTCAGAGAGATAAAGATATTGGCAAGTTTGATGCTAGAAATGATGAAGGAATCTTTTAGGGTTACTCCACTAAGAGCAAAGCATACCGGTGCTACAATAGAAGATTGAAGAAAATGGTTGAAAGTGAAAATATCAGAGTTGATGAAGACACTATTAGATCATCCAAATACTATGGATATGATTCAGATGACCAACAAGATAGTACTGATAATGGAAAGAATACGTAGACACACAATCAAATTTAAATTGTTTTGGTGAATCAAGAGAATCATGAAGAAGAAGCTAGTGGAAGTGCAAAAGAGATAACAGAAGAATTAGAAGTTAGAGAGAATCCAAAAGTTCCAAGGTATGTGAAGCTAAATCACTCTAATAATTATATTATAGGAGACAAGAACAAATGTGTGCAGACTAGAAGAAGATTTGTAGAAGAATATTGCCTGATTTCCAAAATTGAGCCTAGCAATGTCAATGAAGCATGTAAAGATGAGTATTGGATGGAAGCAATGAAAGAATAATTGATGCAAATAGATAAAAATGATACATGGACTCTTATTCCTAGACCTTGGGATAAAAATTTGATTGGAACCAAATGGGTCTTTTGGAATAAGCTGAATGAGCAAGGAGAAGTGGTTAGAAACAAAGCAAGAATGGTATGTAAAGCATACTCACATATGGAAGGTATTGAATTTGAAGAAACCTTTGCCCCTATTGCTAGAATTGAAGCTGTAAGGTTATTTCTTACTTATGCTATTTTCAAAAATTACAAAGTCTATCAAATGGATGTGAACTCAAAATTCCTGAATGGTGAGTTAGAAGAAGAAGTTTATGTTGAGCAATCAGATGGATTTCAAATGACTGATGAAAAAGGAATGGTTTTTTTGATTGAAGAAAGCGCTATATGGACTCAAACAAGCCCCTAGAGCATGGTATGATAGATTGGATAAATACTTGTTGAAGCTTGGATTCAATAAAGGTACTATTGACATCAATCTATATTTCAAGATGGATCGGGATAAAGAGTTGATTATTGAAGTTTTTGTTGATGACATTATTTTTGAAGGTGATGATGACTCATGCATTAATTTTTTTGATGAAATGAAAAGTGAATTTGAGATGTCAATGATAGGAGAGCTGAAATTCTTTTTAGGATTGCAAATAACTCAGTTAGATTATGGAATCTTCATATCTCAGTCCAAATATGTAAAAGAGTTGCTAAAAAAAATGGCATGGAAGAATCAAAACCAATTGGTACACCCATGGTAACGGATGCAAGTTAACACAGAATGATTATTATCCTAAGGCTAATCAAACAAGGTATAGGTCAATGATTGGTGGATTAATATATTTGACTCAGACCAGAATAAACATTATGAATGTTGTGTGCATGGTTGCTAGATATCAAGCTGATCCAAAGGAATCACATGTGACTGCAATAAAAAGGATTTTCAGATACTTAAAAGGAAAAGTTGAGTTTGGTCTTTGGTATCCTAAGGATGATGATCTTACTCCGAATTCCTTTACAGATTCAGATTGGGCAGGAGATGTAGATGACAAAAAAAGTACAAGTGGTGGTGCATTATTCTTGGGGAAGAAGTTGGTGTCTTGGCTAAGTAAAAAATAGAATTCCATTTCCTTATCTACTATTGAGGCAAAATATATTGTTGTTGCAAACAATTGCACTTAAGTATTATGGATGAAACAAATGCTTAGAGATATCAAAATTGAGTATAATGAGCCTATTTCTATATTCTATGAAAATTCAAGTGCCATAAACATTTCCAATAATTTGGTGTTACACTCAAAGACAAAACATATATCCATCAAGTATCACTTTTTGAGAGACAAAGTGAGTGATAAAGAATTCATATTGGAATGTGTGCCCACTAAGGAAAAACTGCAGATATCTTTACTAAATTGTTGCCTAAGGATACTTTTGAGTATCTTAGAGGAAAGTTAGGGGTGATTTCCCCTCCTAATTTGAACTAAGATGCAAGTATTTGCATCAATTCGTGCACTTACAATCAGATCTTGTTTCAGATTGATGTTGTGGTGGTTGCTACTCAGAGGGAGTAGTCAGATGCTTCAGATATATTTTTCAGAGCTTGTGTACCTTTGCCATTGATGTCAAAGGGGGAGAAGTGTAATGTGAAAAACCTTGTACTGTAAGGAGGAGAAGTGTAGAACAAAGAGGGAGAAGAGTACTATGTGAAGAGCTAGTTGTGTTGATGGTACTTTTCACATCATGTGTTGCCATCAATGAAAAAGGGGGAGATTGTTGGATGTTGTTGTTGTGTTGCTGATATTTGGTTATCATTGATGTCAACACTATTAGAATTGATAATTCTGAAGGTTGTATATGTCGAGGATATTGAGAAAATTAGAATAAATATGTTGCAGGAAGTTTGTGAAGCTGTGAAGATCAGAATGGTGGAAAATTGTTTACGTTGATAATCAAAATTTGTGCTTCAAAGGGTTTCTTTATGAGCCTATCTAGTATGTTGTCTGAAATTTTCAGTGGTATGCATCAAGATTGAAGGAAGTTGTTGATGACGAAAAATGACACAAACAACATTAAACAAAATATTTCTACTCTATTTCTCTTGAAAAATAAAGACAACAAATAGTAGCCTAAATCCCAAGGTCCTGGTAGTTGGTTCTCAACTGTCTAGTGTCACTCAATTAGTCCATGCAACTATAATATTCAAGGGGCCTTTGTCAAGTAATAAGGAATGCAAGCAATGACTTATTCATCGAACTATCTCTAATGAAAAGGGGATTTTAAATAAAAGAAAAAGATAGATTAGGGCATACATCAGTAATCATGAATAAAAACCTATCTAATATCTGGACATATATCTTCAACAACGAATGTTCTTCCAATGGATCAAAAAAACCATAGCATGATACAATTTACAGAATATTCCATACTATTGCATGCATCTAAGGTGCTTATTTTAACATCACAATCACACATCATAAATATTTCAAAGATAAAAGAACACACTCTCATTCATTACCAAGACCATAGATCAACAAATTTCAATAAATTCAATTCATAGATAATCTAATGAAATGATCTTTAAATTTGGTTTCTTCTAATGATTTTCATCACATAAGAAACACTCATGCTTCAGCACAATCACTGGCATACAAATAGATTATAATTCATCAACCTTATCCAATAAAATTCAATTCCCACACCATACTGTGTAAAAACCTGTAATTATATTCAACTGTAAATAAAGTAAAAAAGTATCTCTGTAAAAACTATGAAAAATTATCTTCTACTATAAGGTGGCTAATCTTATTCTCATTAGCCGACCCTTACAATATGATACCCCAAATTTTTTATAGATGTACAAAAATTTGAAGTCATTTCTATCTTAAGTCGATCCACCTTTTCAGGAATTATAGTCTTCTTGGAAACTCAGATCAATTTGATCTCTAGTTCCCATCATGATCATTTAGTTAAACTAGAGAGAAGAAGATAGAAGAGAAAAGAAAGCCATGCACCTCTAAGACTGCCAGTCCTACATGCGGAGAAGAGAAGAAATCCATGCATGCATGAGATTTATCAGTTATGCATGCAATTTTTTCTCTACACTGTACTCGTCATAAGTGGAGAAGACTTGTTGAAGCACCTCCAAATCCGGCCCATCAACCCAACTGAATTCAAACTTGATCCTTTCTAATTCTGCAACAACAAATCCTCTCGTGTCCTTTAGCTTTGTCAACTCCCTTTTAGTTGCCCTTATCTCTTCTTTAATATCCATTAACCGATCTAACAGAAAATCCTCTCCATCATCTCCTTTTTTCATGACCTCTTTAAACCTATCATCCCATTTCTCCGTTATTTGGTTCAAAGGTAGACCCTCCTTTACCGGTATATTAACATTTACTATGACAGCAATAACTACTTCCAACTCCTCAAAACTATTCATTCAAATCTTTGACATAATCTTGAACTTCATTTTTATGCTTGTATAAAAATTCGGATCTAAACTGAAGTATGTTGGAAGTATTTTCCAAGAAATCTTTGTTGTCCTCCTCAAGTATTGACTATTCTAGAAGAGTGGACTTAGACAATTTGTTAACCTCTTTCAACTTTTGGCTATATCCTTTGTACTCCTCTTCTTGTTCTCCCAATACCTTGACATACTTATTCATCTCTTCTATGAATTCCTTTGTCATTTTGTGAACCTCAAAACTGTTGCCCAACACCTCACTTATTTCTCGATTTAATTTATCAGTCCATCTATTCAACATCTCTTCCTTACTCCTTACTTGTACCAAATCATCCACCTCTTTCTTACTAATCAAACTTGGTGTTTCAATGGTGGCAACTTGTTGTGACCTCACAGTAGAAAAACTCTTCAAGAAAGTATGCAACTGAACCAATTGAGCCTTAAGCTCATCCTTTCTCTGCTTCTCTTCCATCATTCTTGATTTAGTGGATGAAGCTATCACATATATCAAGTTCATTTTCTGATCTCTTGTGGGTCTCCCCGAGTTAACAGTGCCTAACTAGTAATCAATTAGTTGCATATCCCCTACATCCTTGTCTGCCATTGGTATGGCACATTCAGCAACAATTTCTCCTCTGTCGGTGAGTCTAGTGGAATGTAGGATTTTGGCCTTCTTCTTGGGCCTTTCTTACTCAATTTCCTTCATCATATCATCCCAATTAAGAGGCTATGAAGGTGTCACTGATCTCTTTTGAAGATCTAATTTCAACCAAGTGGGAGCACTTGGAGTAGTGGTCATTATAGTTGAAGAAGAAGCATAAATAGCAGAGGGTTGTGGCATATTTACTTTAGGTTGAGAATCAACCCCTTGTACCTCTTGTTTTTCTTGCTCCACATTTTCCTGAGCAAGCTTTTCAGCTTCCTCCCTATCCTTTTGTTCTTGTATACTCTTGTCTTCTTCTTCCTTCTTCAACTTTTCTTCTTCTAATCTCTTCTTCTCAAGTTCCCAGTTTCTTTCTTCCTCTAATGCCTTAAGTCTTTCTGCATCTTCCTTTTCCTTTTGTTGCTGCTTGATTAGCTCCTTGGCATCCTTCTCCTTTTGCACACATTTTTCTTCCTCTTTCTTTTTATAGGCCTCTTCAACAAGCTTCAATTTGGCCACAAGAACTTCTCTTTCCATTCGTTGCTTTGCCTTTTCTTCCTCTAAATCATGAGTTTTATATATTAACTCCAGCTTATCATTGTCTTCTTTGATCTTGAGCTCCCTCTCCCTTTGCCTTTGCTTCTTCTGCACTTCATCAACCCTTAGCTTAGATTCCATTTGTTGTTGCTAAAGTAAGGCATCAACTTGTGCCTTAGTATCAAGTTCCTTTTGCTTCTCCATAGCTTTTGCATGTTCTTGAGCATCAAAAGCCTTCTTTTCTTCCTCAAACATGGCCCATTGATCTTCCTCTGTTAGAAAATGTTCAATTTCCTCCTCTAGGGGAATCTTTTCTCATGCATCTTTCTCTGATAAGGTCTCATTAGAGTTTGTTTCCACCTCATGGATCTCCCTCTCTTTCTCTTTTCCCTTTAATGCTTCAGCTATACCATGAAGAGTTCCTTCAGGAATCTCTCTGCTCAGTTGATCTATAAGAGGGACTTGAGCAGATGACTCACCTATTGCTGATGTTGAAACCACCGGTCCCGTTTGGGCATCCCCCTCTTGTACTCTAGGTAAATATTTAGTAGAGGCTTCAAGCTCGATCTCTTCAATGTTAGGAGGGAAGAATTCCAAGGGCTCATTGGAAGGAAATTTCCTCTTAATTCTTTTATATCCCTTCCCTTTCTTAGGAGCTAGTCCCTGAGGAGTTTCGGTAACCTCTCATAATTCCTTTTCCGGAGGTCATATTCATCTTGAAGATCACTCCAATAATCCTCTAATAGGTTGAAATGTTTATCAAAAACCGAAGGCAGAAAGGCATTCATTTTCTTTATTGGGTCAAAGTGCTTTTGAGCAATGTACAAACCTAGCTTCAGATGTATCAATTCACTGCAAACTACCTTAGCTCCCACAAGATGTTGGCAGCTGTATTCACCCAATTGCATGGGAAACTTATGACACCCTATTTTGTGCTTCAACCCAAATCGGGCATTGACCCCCAGAGCTTGATATACAAATTCCATTAGAACCATCCTATTGCTACAACATCTTGGAAGTAAGTGGGGATGACCTTCAAATCCAGCCAGTCTGAAATAAGTGAACTTGGGGTATTGCATATACCAACATCCCCATTCTATGATAAAGGCCATAGCTTCCTGGATTAATCTATATCTTGCATCTCCATTGAGCTGGTTAATGATTACATATAAGAATGCATCATTAACCCTTCTAAATTGTGTTTCAAACACTTGTAGAGATAGTTGATCATAATGATCCCATACTTTCCTTTGTCCCTCAGTTTCTCCCAATATTCCCACTCTATTCAAACTTGGAAAGTTGCCTCCTCTAGCTGTTGCATAGAAAACATAAGAAGACATGAAAAAGATCTTGGTTTCCCTTATTCTAGTTAACTAGTAATGAATAGCATCAAAGACAATCATTGGCCAATCAAACTATTGTTTTCCATTAAAGATGGTCTGAATTAAGGGAAACATCCACTCCTTAAAATGAAATGCATCCCTCTTCCCAAAGGCTCTAGACAACATCATTATCAATTCTGATACTTCTTGATAGAATTTTGTCCTCTTTGGTTGGTCATGGAGCTTGGTCAGAGACTTCTTTTATGTTCTCAACCATTTCTTATTCAAGTGAGCTTTGTTGGCCTCCTTGTGTTTGCTATATATCTCTAAAGCTTCTCCCTCCTTTAACTGTACCAGTCTCTTTGGATTCGGGACACTAAACATGTGTTGAAACATTTGAGGAGTTAGATCAATGATCACATTGTCCTGTGAATCCATACGTTGCCTAGTGGCTAGATCGTAAGCTCCTACTGCTGTTAGAATCAACTCCAGGCACTGGAAAGATAGAGGAAATAAGGTGATGTGAGCCAAGCCAAACTCAACTATTCTTTCAGTTCTCCCTATTATATCCTAAACGAATGTTTCTGAATACAACTCCCCAAAATTGTATGAGCCTAGATTGGTGTCAGTTATATCATACCAATCTGATTCCACTTTGCTTTCAATGACAATAGGACCCCTATGGTTATACCTCAAGGTATAAGGTAGTTGCTCTGGTTTAATCTTCTTAGGCTTAGTTGCTGCCTTTGATGTTTCTGCAAATCAATTCCTTTGGGAAGCTTCTCTTGATACTCCTGGCATTCTTTAGCTTTCCTGCAACAAAATCCTCTAATTAGATCCTTGAATAAACATCACAAAATATGCTTTAAAATCTTACCTTTCATATATATAGCAGAGGTGGAACCAAGAAGAAAAACATTCTAAACAATCTCTTTTGAAATACTGTTAGGCTCAAAGTCAAAAATGTTATTGAGATTACAGTAATAACAAGCGGGACCAAAGTCGGAACTGGAATGGTAACCAAAATTGGAACCGAAATGGAAACTGATTTGGTTTCATTCAGATTTTCTAATTTCATATCCAGTTCTGGTTTCACTTCCACCTAGGTTATCGTTATTTTGAAATCCTGCTTCTAACTATGAGCAGAGTTGGAGACGAGGTGGAAATGGAATCGATACTTATTGGAAAACATGGTTCAAAGTCTAGATCGATTCCGATCCCGCTTCCGCCTAAAAATGACCATGATGTCATAAGTGATTTGTTAGTAGTTCAATAAATAACCTCATGATGTAAGGACTAGGTCATATCAAAATGAAAGGGGGCTTAAAAATAACCTAATAAAACCATCCCCATATGACTGAAAGGTGAATGTGCTATTTAGGGCATCATATTTAAATTAAAAATACTAACACAAAAATGCGTCAAAACCCTAAACTAAAAACCCTCGATTTCAAATAACTAGGGCACGAATTTAACCCTATTTAAATAACCAAATTGAATGGGAAACAATATTTCTAAGTAAAAACAACAATTTATCAAACTGTACTCACTATAAAACAGTAATTAACCTACGCATTTAAAAACTAGGGCACCGCGATGCGGTCATGACTAAAATGTGAAAATGACCATTTTTAAAACAAATAGACAAGAAACAAAACCATAAAGAAACATAAGAAAACAAGAAAACTTAAACAAAAGAGAAATAAACAAAACACACAAACTTATAGAGAAATTCGCATGAAACCAAACAATCCAAGATGAACAGAAATGAAAAACGTGAAATAAAAAGAAGAACGAGAATAGAAAACCCTACCTCGAACACAAATAAATAGGTTAACTCCCTGAAGCAATCTGTGTGCAACTGTCTCTCTTTCAATCGATTCACTCGCACAAAAGCTCCACTACAACTCTGGTTCACTCTTTGATCTCTTAACAATAATGATGATAACTACACGTTAATCCCTAATTAAGGTAAAAAAAATCAGAGTTTCACGCATGCATGGCACCTTTAATTAATGCAATAAATGCAGTAGAGTGGAGTCAGAACTGCAAAAGGAACTAGCACATTACTATCGTGCGAATTCAGTAAATTCAACGACCACAAACAATGGGAGCCAAATCGGAATGAAAAATTATTTGGAAAATTGAGTAATTTCCCAACTTGGTTCCTATTCTGGGTCCGGTTCCGCTGACAAAGAAACAACGAAACAAAACATCGAAATAAAACAAAAAGACCGAAATGAGAAAACTTAACATACAAAACCTAGTTTAAAATGAAAGACCAAAAAGCGAAGGCGAAGGCGAAACGAGAATTGATTTTGAAACTTTGAATAAAAATAGACTTAACTTTCACCCTAGCTCCGGCTCCAATAAAGAGAAAAAAAAACAAAGTCAAAAGAAAGACTGTCGGGATGGGAATTGGAACGAGTTTTGAAAGAAGTTTTAAAACCCGATTTAGTTCCGGTTTTGGTTCTGACAGAACAAACCAAAGAAAAACAAAGTGTTTGGAAAAGAAAGACTCCAAACTTTGTTTCACAAATGACCAAGGACAAAAACATAAAGGGGGGCCCATTTTTACCAAGGAAAAAGATGGGGTGGTTATGCAAGGCATAACAGAAGTTATGAGTTTTAAAAGAAGTTTTAAAACCCGATTCAATTCCGGTTCTGGTTCTGATAGAACAAACCAAAGAAAAACAAAGTGTTTGGAAAAGAAAGACTCCAAACTTTGTTTGACAAATGACCAAGGATAAAAACATAAAGGGGGACCCATTTTTACCAAGGCAAAAGATGGGGTGGTTATGCAAGGCATAACAAAAGTTATGATTTTTTGAGTTTCTATAGGTATTATGTTTTTGTAGTAGGTGTTTTTGGAAGAAGTGAATGCAATTATGATAAATTGAGTTATTGTGTATGCTAATGTGATGTTCAGTGATGTTTCTAGATCATTCTCTATCATTTTGGTACATCCGCATTGATCCATGTGTTCATGATCGAATATTTTCCTTTATGTGCTCGAATTTTTATGTTCTTTGCCAACATGATGGTGGTAGCATGTTGTGGATCCTTATGGATTAATATTTTATTGTTTGGCATGTTCGAGGATTTTTTTTAGGTATTCATTACTATGTGACCGACTTAGGTTGGTGCACATTGAGATTTTTTCATGAACTGGGCCGAAAGTTGTAATTTATTCTTTTTTTGTGGTCGAGAGAGTTGTTGATGTAAATTCATGTAGTGGATATATAAGAGCGAGTGCTTCTTCATTTTGAAGTGTGAGAGTGTGCGGGTGTGTGGTGTGTATGTGAAATGTGTGAATAAAGATCGGATCATTTGATTTTAGAGTAGAGTGTGAAGAAGATTGAGAGAAGTGTGAAGAAGTGTTTATGTACCTAACCAAAACTATCACCAGGCTTTTGTAGAAGCTAATTTCTCAATTCAACCTCATCAAATGGATTTAATCTAATTGTTTTATGTAAGGTAGTGAGCTCTATGCATGGTGTCTGAATGCATGTGAATTCCCTATTCATTTTTCATTATACTTCTAACAGGGTATAATCTTGTGGACTAACATCCACCGTGTTTTTACTCTAACAGGGTTTCCACGTATAAAAATCTTGGTTTTCATGTGTTTCTAATGTGTTGTTGATTTGTGCTTTCACTGTTAATTATCAGATCTGAGATTAAAGATTTTTTAAGGTTGAATACATTTAAATTTTGTAACAACTGATTCACCCCCCCCCCCTCTCAGTTGTCTATCTTTGTGTTTTCAACAATACCAGCTATTGTTTCCATGTAAAAATAATATAGTTGAATGTGAATCTCTCATAACAATGCTAAGAATGGCTATATAGTGGTAGACTAAAGAATTACAAGTTTATGGAAATTCACAACTAGTAGTGAGACAAGCCAACAATGACTATCAGATGAAAGATGACAAGTTGATTCCATACAAAAGGATGATAGATAGCTACAAGGAATACTTCACTATAATTATATTTGAGAAAATTATTAGGATCAATAACAAGGTAATAGACGTTATAGCTATAATTGGGTCTCTATTAGATATGTTGCATAACGGTCACAAGTGTCAGTTTCTTGTCGAAAAACTATTGATAATAGCATCAAAGTTCCTAAATAAGAATTTTTGTGCGAAATTGTTGGTCCTAATTCCCTTGGTGCCATGAAATCTTACATTACCTCCAAAATAATATTGTACCACCCAGCCTCACTACCAATCTCAAAAAAACCCGTATCCAATGATCATCCCGCTTTATCATTACTGGTGATACCCTTTATAGGAAAAGTCTCAATGGTGCACTACTTAGGTTCCTTAAATCATAAGAGTCTACAACTACCTTACAAGAGGTGCACAAAGGTTTTTTTGGGTCTCATTTAAGTGGCCCTACCCTTGCCAATAAGTTGATAAGAACTAGATACTATTTTTTGACTACGAAATAAGAAGCAAGTCAGTTTGTGAAGAAATTTTGACAGTGTCAACAACATGGTGACCTCATTCATTCTCTAGAGAAAGAAATTGTAACTCATAACTACACCTTGGAATTTTTCATAATGGGGGTTCGACCTCATAGGAAATTTCCCCCCTACATATTCTAATGGCCATAATTTTATCATCACCACCATTGAGTATTTTAAAAATTGGATCAAAGCTATTCCTCTAACCTACACTATTGGTAAAAAAAAATTTGAGTTCATTTAAACTACCTAATTTTTCAATATGGTGTCCCTCAAGCTATCATTATGAATAACAAAACATCTTTTAAGAACCAATATGTTTGGGATCTTTGTGGTTAATTTCATAGCTTGTATTATTTCTCCACACCCTACTACCCTCAAGGAAATGACCAAGCTGAAGCATCTAACAAAACTATCCTGAAAATCATATATATTATTATTAATGACATTGGTCATGACTGGCACCTACAACTCAATCCTACCTTATGCACCTACTGAACTAGTATCAAAATACCTATTGGGGCCACACCATACTCCTTGGTCTATGGTACCAAATCCATCTTACCTATTGAGGTTGAGCTTCCATCATTGAGGGTCTCATTGCAACACTTTATTGATGATGAAGAATACTAAGTGTCTATACTGAATGATTTAGATTCATTGGATGAGAAACATCTCCAAGCACTTAACCATCTTCAAGACTATTACAATAATCTTTGTCAAAGCTACAAAAATAAAATCAAGGGCTGAAAATTCCAAGTGGGAGATCTAGTCCTTAAAGAGAACCAAGATAATTATATGGATTACGATAACAAAGAAAAATTTGAACCTAATTAGTTAGGAATATTTGTTGTTACCACAAGCTATGGATTGGGAGCTTATCAATTAGCAAAATCTAAAGGTGACCCTTTATAGGAGCCTATTTATAGCATTCACATAAAATGGTTATATGATTAACCTACCAAGGTATCCTATTTAAAAAATTAAAAATAAATCAAATAAATATATAAAAAAAAATCCAAAAAAATGATAAAATAGTAAAGAGAAAAATCATCTTCTATTGAAAACCACCTCAGTGGTGCTTTGGACAAGTAACTTGGTGAAAAATTATAAAATAGGCACAATGTGTAAATAAGCACCATCTACCATCTATCAAAGTTATTCCCCATCTCACCCATAATTAAATCCACTTCATCCATCCATCAACACTTATAGCATGGCTTGGTATTCGACTAGTAACTATTCATACCCATATCATCTAGCATCATCCTAGGATCATCTTAGTTAGTCTATATAATAAAATGATATAGTGTCTAATTAGGGGAATCTTCCCAAAATTGGTTGTCTAATTAGATCCTTGTTCATCACCTAAAAATCTAAAAAACATTTAAAAAAATCCAAAAACATTCTAATAATGCAACAGTCCAAACATATCCTCAAATATTTAAATATATCAAAAAATCTAAAAAAAGCCTCAAATATTTCAAAATTCTAAAAAACATTCAAAAATTCTAAAAATGTCAAAAATAAATCATTGCAACTCACCTATATGTAATAAACTTGTCATCCATAATAAACTTATCATCGCACCCATTTTTGAAAAAGTAAGCAAGAGAAAATATGGAAATCATTTAAACACAAACATTCATGAAAAATTATGAGCATCGATCATTGTTGAAACACACCAACTACCTACATGTCAATGGCCTAAAGCATCTAATTCAACATCTGACATCTTTGCCTTAATGAATATATTGTTCCTACAATAGGAACATTCACTTATCAACAATTACAATCTCTCTAGCAAGAGATATGATGGTGTAGACATGGAAAATTGACTGACACACTTGATCTTGATTACTAACATCATTTCATCCTAAATCATACTCTCAAATTATCATCATTTTTCATCTCTTAATTAGATAAATCATTATTTATTTAATTAATTCATTCTCCCCTATGTTGATTAATCAATTTATTTTAATTAATCCTCTATCTTTGTTCATTTTAATAAATCATTTTATTTAAATCAAATCTCTAAAGTCCTCTTATTAAATTTAATAAATTAAACCTTATTTGATTTAATCTAACATTGTCCCTTTTAGTTAAATAAATCAAATCATTTATTTAATTAAACCCTTCCTCTCAATTTGATTTAAATCAATTCATAAATTTAAGTCTAAATTGTCACATCTCCTAATTCCTCATTACATTCATTAATCTTTGATTAGTTTAATCTTAAATAAAGTCCCATCCTCTAGCTTCTACCACTTGCACATGAAAATAGATTTAATTCATTTATTAAATCTCTATTTTCTCTCAACATGGCATAAAAGGAGAATATTCCTCAAATTTGAATTCAAATTCAAGTGGACTTAGTCCTTCCAACAAGGAATTTATTTCACCTTACAATTCCTTTTTCCTTGAGCCAAGTGGCCATAACTCCATTCTTCTCTCCCTCCAACATGTCACTTTCAAATTTCAAATTTGAATCTCATAGCATTTATGATGCACATTGACCAAAATGTGCCCATTCCTCCTCCAATCACATGTGGACAAGTGGCCTCTTCTCATTGGTTGGTCTTTTGTCCCACATTCACCCAAATACTTCAATAATCCATGCTTCAAATCTATAAATAGAGGCCTCCTATATTGAATTGATCATCCACAATCCAAGAAAGTCTGCCATACTTCAATCCATCCACAATTTGAGAGCACGTTTATTATCTTCAATTGAGAGCAATTCTATTCATCTTCTTGAGCATTTTCCATCACCATAGCTAGGTTATTGCATATTTTAGCAAGGATTCACATTGTTCTTCACCATCAATTGGATCAACCATCATCAAGATTAAAAAGGAGTTGGGATAGGGCCAATTTCTACACATAATTGGCACCAATTCCCCCATGGTATCAAGTGTTTACATTGCTTAATTACGATTTCATTTATCTTTTATGTTTGTTCTTCATTTTTCCTATTATTGAGCATTGTAGATGGATTTCATGGGGAATCCTTGTTCTCACTTGCATATTGATCTAATAATGTGTTTGTTTGCCATGTTTGTGCAAGTCTATGATTGGGGTTCACAAATGGATTTCATATGTTTCAGAAGTTGGTCTTTTCTTTTGGTTTATCTTTTGTTTCATTCCATCACTCACTAAAAGTTGCCTTGATCTTTAATATCTTGGTCTATCTAGAGGGGTACGTAATTGGGCATAGTCATTGATTTTGTTTGGTGTGTTTGTAGGATGTTCTAATACAATCATGGTGAATACTTTCCTTCTATTTGTAGGGATAGTTTGAGGCAATACAATGAGCTTTGCGTACCAGGTTCTTTATACCTTTTGTGCATAGGCCTAACTTGCCTCGAGGCTTCATCCCCTCACATGATCAAACAAGGTTTATGTATGTTAGGTATGAATAAGGATACTCTTATTATTTCTAGATTCAAATTCCATGCAATAGATACAGTGCCATCCTATCTCTTCATACCTCGGTGCATAGTTTCTACTTTCTAATCAAAATACGGATTGTTCTACATTCTTTAGCATAACCTAAAGAAAAATCAAAGTCGTCTATCCTGTCTCATCAAATATCCAATAAAACAATCAAATCCATCCAATAATCATAAGTTTTCTTGATATTTGATCAAAATCATTCATTCATCATTTTATATTCTATATATCCGTCTAATCATCTATCTTTTCTTCTATCCTACACAACATACTAATAATTCTATCTGAGTATCATGACATACACAAAAATATCCATCACATCCTATATCCATTAAAACATTGATAGAATCATATATCCATACATTATAGCATCCATATCATCCATCTTGCATATTCATCATCAATCATATCCAAAATACCAAAAAATAATCATAGCATTACATCATATTTCCATATATCATAATATCATATCATATATCGTGTATCATGTATCCACATATCATTAGTACCAAAATAAATACCACACTATAATAGCATAATCCATACATCAATATACATTATCACATCATGCATCATATAGAAATCATATACATCATATCACATGTATTAACACATGAAGTATAATCATATTTATCTCATATATCATAAAGTTATATTTCATGATACAAAAATCTAGATAATAAATGTTTACAAATGGCTATAAAGAGCCATCAAATACATATATACATTAACAAAAATGAGTCTACAAAGTGTATATGTACATTAGTTTAATCAAAACATGGTCACATAGGACTTCCCCTCTCCTCTTGACCAACAAAATGAGGATGAGGAGGAGGTTCCTAACCTCTGGATCCCCGATCACCAATCCCTTAACCCCTATGGCTATTGAGGTTTTTTTTGTAGTTGGGAAGGAAATCGTACAAATCCCCCCTTTAAATTTCCACTCAGTTGCATTGCACTCCTCGTGGAGAATTGAGGTTGTCCCCTACTAGCTAGGATCACTATCTCATAGAGGGTACAATAATAGGTATCCTCCTAATCTATAAGTCTAACCTCCCACATATGATTTGTTATTGAAATCATTGTCCCCTACCCTACAACCTCTAATTGTTGTCTCTTGGTGTGCTTGATGTCTACCCATATTCACTGAATAGGTACCAAATGTAGAACTAATATAACTTCAACTTATGGTACTTGCATCAGTCCCCAATAAAAAATCTCTCTTTCAGTCCTAGAAAATAGTGCATGATAATTAGGGGTCAGTACATCCTATATATCCTTAAATTGTCATCTAACCGTATTTGGTAGATACCTTTGTAGGATTTAGAGTATGTACTTGATGAACCATCAGGTATTTCCATAGTATGGAAAGTGAACACCATCATCATCCCATGCCTCACAGTAAATCCATGATCTTCATCTGAGTTTATTTATATCATCAAAAATCCTTCACCAGTAGTCTAGATATCCTAGATGGTGTTGTGTGAGAAATGTGTCATATCTATAAACAAAGGGTTCACTTGCTGCTTGGACTACCTCCCCAATAGGTCTGGTGACTACTATGTTCTCCCATTCCCAAATATGGAGCAATGTCACACTTGTTAATAAACCGGTGGCTAATTGATAAACCACTTGATGCATGTCATGGTAGAGATGTGCTAAGATGCATGGTCCCCTTGCATAGACCTGACCTCCTCCATCGTCCTCTCTAGAACTCGGCCTCATCCAACCAAGAGTCCCCTAGAATACTGATTAGGAATATGATCTTCCCACAAATAAGTCCAACCACCACTATGATAATATCATCCATGACCTTGATGTACTATCAGAGGTCGATCTGACCATCATTGATATCGAGCTCATCATCTAGAAAAAATCTCTCCAAAGCCTCTACACCAAACTCAGGCTCATATGAAAATATCTCTCCATGAATCAAAAACCTTAGGATGGACAATACATCCTCCAAAGTAATGGTAGACTTGCCTATTGGTAGCCTGAATGAGATTCTTTGAGTGCCACGTCTCCATAATCACAGTCATGAAGACTTGATGTGTGTGTATCTCTAAGATATAATATATATATATGGTATATTTTGATTGTCCCAATTAACTTCAAATCCACCCCACTTAGATGGACCATTTGATCAACAACCCTAGGTTATCACTCCCATAATAGGATAGGATCAAGTACTACCTACAAGCATAACACCCACAATGTCAATTTGCCAAAAAAAATGAAAAAAATCTAAGTCTACAAATCCCTAAACCAAAAGCAATATTTTTTTCAAAAGAGCCATTTCATCATAGTCATATGTGAGTTTTTTTTTCAAAAGTCCCGCTTTACAATTTTATAAGTGAGTCATTTTATAAACGTGTTACTTTATAATGGTCATAAGAGAACCAAAGTTTGAAATTGATTCACTATTGCAAAAGCATCAGAGGAAAATCAAAAGTGTCTCATTGGGGTGAAAAGATGTCATGATGGGTTTCATAAGCACAAATTCTAACTTGATGCTTTTGATTTCCTATTTTTTCCTAACATATTTATGCCTAAGATGTAAAAGAAAAAATGGTTTAGATGTGTATTGGGGGATCTATTCGAGCAGACCATCATTATGTAGGTATGTGTAGTTGGTGTTGTCATTGATTTAAACAAGCTTTGCTGGTGTCATTGATTTCAACAAGCTTTGGTGGTGGAGGATTTTTTTGGTATTGAGTTGTCTCTAATGATGCTATGATTAGTTTCATTATGTTTTCATTAGTAAGCTATTGGTGTCAACCTCTAGTGTTTCTTTGATAACCTTTTGTCTATGGATGTATGGTTGGGTTTCTATGATGTAGCTAGCTTCATGGTGATGAGGAAGTACTAAATATGTTAAGGATATGTCTCCCGTGCTTGGTTTCCAAGAAATTTTCAGAAAATTTGAATAGAAAGAGGAAACAGTGTGTTGCGGTGGTGTTTTGTGTTGCAGAGTAGTGTTCTAGTTTTGCTTCACAACTCTTCTAGGTTAAATATCTGCTTGTGTAGTTTGGATATGTTGATCAGAGGTGTTCAAAGGTGTTGCATCCAAAATTTGGTGTGTTGTATCATTGTACAGAGGAAGTTGTGTTCACCAATGTGTGAATTATATATTGTAGAGAAGTTTGGGAGAAATATTTTTTCTATGCATTTCTCCGCAGAGTGGTTTTAGGTCTTGTGGATCTGGAAGGGTGTTGATAGTGGTTGTATCTTTCTTTTTTGAAGTTGTTTGAGTTTTGGTGCTTCATAATTCAGTTTCTTGAGTTGAAGTGTATGTAAAAGTTTTCTGAGTGTATTGGGTGAGTACATTATTCAAAGTGAAAGTTTTTGTAAAGGAGTTTGTTGGTTTCCAAGGTGTTTGTGGAATATTCTAGATCGTGTTCATGTTATGTGGCGTCTATGAGTCATCTTTGGATTTGAGGAAGCATGTACTTAAATGTTTGATGGTGTTAACATAGGTTTGACCAACCTTGGGTGTTTACACTAATTATGAAGTTTCTTTGATGTGGTGTGTATAAGTGGATTTAGGTCCTAGATAAGGTGTGTTGTGGTCCAACTTCATTCCTTTCCACTGTGGAAATTTTTTGGTGTTGAACTAATTTAAATTTGCACAATTGAAGTGCATATCTTACCTTGGAGAATGTGTTCAAGGTTGAAGATGGTATAAATAAATGTTGATTTGTTGAGGGATGCCAAGATATATGTGAGAGATGTGAATGATGTGAAGTGCAAAGTTGTAGAGTGTGAATTTATGCAATACAGTGTGAGCTTTCATGTGTTAGATTTATGAATGCAGTGAGAAAAAGGTTCCTACAATTCTTTAGAAAGGATAGAAAGGGTGTTAGTGATGTTGGGGTGGATTTTTCCATTGCATTGAGATCGATTTCTCATTGTAACTCTTCTCTATCTTCTTTTATATTCTTGTAGTAAGCCTTTGTCAGTGAGCCTTTTTTCTTTTGGGTAGTGAGCCCTATTATATTTGGTGTTGATATTAATTTATATTGTGAGTGAATCCTCACATTGGTTTTTCCCTTCTTGCGGTTTCCATGTAAATCTAGTGTTTCTTTGTGCATGGTGCTGATGTGTTTCAGTTTCTATTTTTTTCCTTCATGCTAAATCATTCTATGGATCTAATTTTTTGTGAGGGTTTTGAAGTTTAAAAGTACAACTGATTCACTCCCCTCTTAGTTGTCTTGTGCATTCAAAAGTTGGTATCAGAGCAAGGTTCCTTGGAAGAAATCTTAACCACTTGAGGTAGATCTTGGATTGCATACAAGAAATATGTTCCTATGTTTGATGGATCAGACTATGTATTCTGGAAGAAAAGGATGAAAGTTTTTCTAGTTTCTCTTGGATTTGAATTCTAGAGGTTTGTTGAGAGAGGATATACTATTCTTGAAAATGGTGTAAGTATTGATGATGAGATCAAGGTCTATGAAAATAATGGTAAAGCAAGGTATGATCTCTTAAGTGGTCTTGCTAATTTTGAATTGGTGAAAGTTATGAATCTGAAAATTGCTCGAGAAATTTGGGTATTTAAGTAATAAAGCATTTATGAAGGAGATGATAAGATCAAGCAAGCTAAGTTTCAAAATTTGAAGATCATGTTTGAGACCCTGTGAATGTCTAAAGATGAAAACATCACAAGCTACTTGTAGAAGTTGGTTGAAGTTCTCAATGGAATTAGAGGTCTTGGTGGAGAACTAAAAGAAGAAGAATTGGTAAAGAAGGTACTCAGAACTCTTCCTAAAGCTTATAGTCATAAATTTTATGCTATTAAAGAATTACAAAATTTGAATCAATATACCAGAGATTAGTTGTATGGTTCTCTAACTAATTTTGAGATGAGAGAATTCAGAACAAGTAGTGAAAAAGTAGAGGCTTCTTTTAAGGTTGGAAAATCAGAGAAGACTATGGAATCAGATCAGAAGGATCTTGATGATGTGGAAGCTAAATTTGTAAGGAGAATGAAAAATGGTAATGGAAATTATAGAGGTAATTTTCCTTTCAAATGTTTCAGTTGTGGAAAGATAGGTAATTATGATTCAAGGTATCCAAACAGAGTTTTAAATGACAAAAATCAAGAGAACAAAGGTAAGATGATTAAGAAAAGTTATTATGTTAGAGAAGATACAAGTATATTTGATGATGAATCTGATTGTGGATATGATGAGGATGGTGAATGATTTTTCATGGCTTTAAAAGATGAAACTAATTTTGCTAACTCTGAGAGATGTGTGAAGAAAAGGGCTTTGAAAGCAAGTACTAATATTGAAGGCACTTTGGCATCTAATTTTCATGCTAGACGGGAGAAGGACTATTGGATCATTGATAGTGGATGCTCTAATCATATGATTGGTGACAAGAGTAATTTTTTTAAACTTGATAATTATGAAGGAGGACTAGTTAGGTTTGGTGATGATACATCTGCTAAGATATGTGGAAAAGGTTCAATTAGTTTTGATGACAAGAATAAGATTGGTGATGTTCTTTATATTAAGGATTTAAGACATAACCTCTTGATTTTTGGACAAATGTGTAGCAAAGGATACAATCTTATGTTTCAAGATGATGGTCATGAGATCTGAAAAGTCTCTGAAACTATGATTGTTGATGGAAGAAGGAAAAATAGAAATGTTTATCAGCTCAAAGGTGTTGATGGTTATTGTTTCATGACTCAAATAAATGAGAGTTGGCTATGGTATAGAAGAATGTGTCACATCAATTTTGATAGCTCCTAGTGAGAATAAGTTTAGTTCAAAGATGTAAGAAGCTACAAAATATTACAAAACCTATCAATACTATATATAAGGAATGTCAAGTTGGAAAACAAGCAAGAAGTTTCAAAGTCAAAGAACAATCTTCTACAAACTATTGGAATTGGTGCATACAGATCTTTCTGGTCCTACCAGAGTAAGAATTCTTCAAGGTGAAATGTATTTCATGCTATTGATTGATGTTTATTCTAGAATGAAATGGGTTACTTTTCTCAAAGAAAAATAAAAATCTCTAGATAAGTTTAAATCATTCAAAGTTATGGTTGAAAATGAAATGGATATGAAAATCAAAATTTTGAGGTATGACAGAGGTGGAGAGTTCACCTCTAATGAATTTAATATATTTTTTGAGAATCATGGAATAAAGAGGCATTTATCTTCCCCTAGAATCCTCAATAGAATGGAGTAGTTGAAAGAAATAATAGGATTGTTCAAGAAGTTGCAAGGACAATAATGAAAGAAGAAAATATACCAGAAGTCTACTAGAGAGAAGCAATTCATACTATTGTTTATATACTTAACAAAGTGCAAGCAAGAGAAAAAAACACAAAGACTCCTTATGAGCTATTGTATGGAAGGATTCCTATTGCCAAATACTTCAGAATGTTCAGAATAAAATGCTACATCAGAAGATATGAAGAGAACTTAAGAAATTTTGATGCAAGATCTGATGAAGGTATCTTCCTTGGATATTCTAATAGAAGCAAATATTATTGATGCTAAAAAAAGAGACTAATGAAGATTGTTGAGAGTGTAAGTGACAAGGTTTATGAAGATATACAAAAGAATTTATTGGTAATAGATGGATATGAATGAAATGATTATTCTTGTAGAGAAGAAGAAAAATATAAGGAAAAATAAGTATAGATTGAAGAGGAAGAAGCTCTAAAAAAGATTCCTAAAACTCCTAAGTATGTGTAGAAGAATAATTCTAAAGAATGGATTATTGGTGATAAGAGAAAAGGTGTACTAACAAGAAGGAAAGCTATTGAAGAGAAGGTAATTTTGTGTTTACTTTCTAAAGTTGGACCCAAAACAATGATTGAAGCATGTAAGGATGAGTATTGGATCAAGGCTATGGAAGAATAACTAATGTAGATTGAGAAGAATCAAACTTGGGAACTTGTCCAAAGACTAGCAAACAAGAATATGATTGGAACCAAGTGGGTATTCAGGAAAAAAATGAATGAGAGTGGAGAAGTGTTATGAAACAAGGCAAGGCTTGTATGTAGAGGGTACTCACAAGTAGAAGGAATAGACTTTGAGGAGATATTTGCTCCAGTGGAAAGGATGTAATATATCAGGATGATTTTGGATTTTGCATCACATAAGGATTTCAAATTTTATCAAATGGATGTGAATTCCTCTTTCTTAAATGGAGAATTGGAAGAAGTATATATTGAACAACCAAAAGGATTTCAATTATCAAATAAATCGAATATGGTTTGTAGATTGAAGAAGGTATTATATGGATTGAAGAAAGCTCCTAGAGCTTGGTATACAATTTTGGACAGGTACTTGTTACAAAAAGGATTCAATAAATGTAACGTAGATAGAAATCTCTACTTTAAAGTTGAAAAATATCAAATCTTGATTGTAGTTGTGTATGTTGATGACATAATTTTTGGAGTAAATAAAGCTATGTGTAAGAAATTTATAGAAGAGATGCAGAAAGATTTTTAAATGTCTATATTTGGGGAGATGATTTTTTTCCTTGGGCTACAAATCAATCAAAAAAATAAAGGTATTTTCATTTAACAATAAAAAATATGTCAAGGAAATGTTGAAGAAGTTTGGAACGAAAGATTCTAAATTGGTATGTACCCCTATGGTTACTAGTTGCAAGATGAGTAAGAATGATGAATCTCCTAAGGCTGATTAGAGCAAGTATAGGTCAATGATTAGAGGATTTCTATATATATTTGTTACTAGATCAAATATCATGCATGTAGTTTTTCTTGTGGATAGATTTCAAGAAGATCCTAGAGAGTCATATGTTGCAGCAATGAAAAGGATATTCAAATACTTGAAGGGAACTTTGGATCATGGCTTATGGTATCCAAAGGATACTTAATTTACTTTGAGTGCTTACATAGATGCATATTGGGTTGGTTGCATAGATGATAGGAAAAGTACAAGTGGTGGTGCATTCTTTCTTGGATGTAGATTGGTGTCATGACTAAGCAAAAAACAAGATTTAGTATATTTATCTACTGCAAAGGTAGAATACATTGTAGCAGCATCTTGTTGCACACAATTTTTATGGATGAGGCAAATATTAAAGGATATCAAAATGGTATATGATGAACCGATTTCTATCTTCTGTGATAGTACAAGTGAAATACTTCAAAGAATTTAGAAATGCATTCAAGGACAAAGCATATCTCAATATGGTATCACTTTTTGAGAGAAAAATTTGTAGAGAATGAAGTAAAGCTCGAATATGTGCCTACAAAGGATCAATTTGTTGATATATTTACTAAGGCTCTTCCTAAGGATACTTTTGAGTATCTTTGGGATAAGTTGGGGGTAATTTCCCCTCTTTTGAACTAGATGTATAAGGAGATGCATCAGTCTAGTGGATCTCAAGATTTATTCCTTGGTTTGGACTGATGTTGGTGGCTACCTCTCAAGGGGAGTAGGTAGTGGCATTATTTATTGTTGGATTCAGAATGAGTGAGTTTTATCATTATGCAGCTTGGTGTGTGCTCCTAAAGGAGAGTATGTAGAGACATAAAGGAAAGGAAGTTGTAGAGAAGTGGTAAACAATATGATTAATTTCAAAGGAGGAGAATGAATGATGCAAATTCTTTGTCCTTTCCATTGATGTCAAAGGGGAGGAGAGTAATGTGAAAAATATCTAAGGGGGAGAGAACAATTTGAAAAAAAGAAAAAGTGTTAGTTATCAAAGGGGAGAGAGTAATAAGCTAGTTGTAAAAAGAGATAATGAGTTGGTATGGAGCAAACTATTGATGATCAGAGTTGTGTTTGTTGTTGATAATTTTTCACATCATGTGTTGCCATCAATTACAAAGGGGGAGATTATTGCAAGTATGTGTAGTAGGTTTTGTCATTGATATCAACAAGCTTTGGTGTTGTCATTGGTGTCAAATGTAAGAGAAGGATTTTGTTTGTATTGAGTTGTTGTCTCTAATGTTGCTTTGATCAGTTTCATTATGTTGTCATTAGTAAGCTATTGGTGTCAACATCTAGTGTTTCTTTGATAATATTTTTTTTTTATTGATGTATGGTTGAGTTGCTATATTGCAGTTGGCTTGATGGTGATGAGGAAGTATTGAAGATATTAAGGATATGTCCCTAGTGCTTGGTTTCCAAGCTATTTTGAGAAAATTTGAATAGAAAGAGGAAACAATGTGTTGCAATGGTATTCTGGTTTTTCTCCATAGTTCTTCTAGGTTGAATATTTTCTTGTGTGGTTCAGATATGTTGATCAGAGGTGTTTAGAGGTGTTGCATCCAAAATTTTGTGTTGTATCGTTGTGCAGAGGAAGTTGTGTTCACCAGTGTATGAACTATTTATTGAAGAGGCATCTGGGAGAAATGTTTTTTCTCCACATTTCTTTGGAGAGTCGTTTCAATTCTTGTAGATTTGGAAGGGTGATAATAGTGGTTGTATCTTTCTTTTGTTGAATTCTAAGGTTTGGTGCTTCAAAAGTTAGTTTCTTGAGTTGTAGTGTATGGTAGAATTATTTGAGTGTACTGAGTGTGTACATTCTTCAAAGTGAAAGTTGTTGTGAAGGAATTTTCTAGTTTCCAAGGTGTTCTTGGAATATTCTATATCATGTTCAAGTTTTAGGTGGTGTCTCTGAGTCATCTTTGTATTTGAGGAAGTGTGTACTTAAATGTTTGATGGTGTTAACATAGGTTCAATTGACCTTGGCTTTTTACACTAATTACAAAGCTACTTTGATGTTTTTATAAGCATTGAATGGTGTGTATAAGTAGATTTATGTCCTATCTAAGGTGTTTTGTGGTCCAAATTCATTCCTTTCCACCACAAGAATTTTTTGGTGCCATCCTAATTTGAATTTGTATGGTTGAGGTGCATATCCGACCTTGGAGAATGTGTTCAAGGTTGAAAATGGTATAAATAAGTGTTGTTTTTTGAGGAATGTTAAGATAGATGCAAAGTGTAGAGTTGTAGGGTGCAAATTTATGTAGTGCAGTGTGATCTTTCATGTGCTAGATTACTCAATGCAGTGAGCAGAAGGTGTGTACAATTCTTCAAAAAGATTGCAAAATGTGTTGGTGATGTTGTGGTGGATTTTTTTTTTGCACTGAGATTGATTTATCATTGTAACATTCTTCTCTATCTTCTTTTCTATTTTGGAAATAAGCCTTTAACAGTGAGCCTTTCTTTCTTTTGGGTAGTGAGCCCTTAGATAGTGAGCCTTTCTTTATTTTGGGTAGTGAGCCCTCAGACAATGATCCCTATTGTATTTGGTGATATTACTTTATATTGTGAGATAATCCTTGTCGTGGTATTTCCCTTCTTGGGTTTTCCACGTAAATTTTGCGTTTCTTTGTGCATGGTGTTGATGTGTTTCAGTTTTTGTTATTTGCCTTCATGCTAAATCATTCTAATAAATTAAGGGTAATTGATTTGATAAGGATCTAAATATTTGTGATGGTTTTGAAGTTTTGAAGTTTTAAAGTGCAACTAATTTACACCCCCTCTCAGTTGTCTTATGCATTCAACACGCTAGAACTGATAGAATATGTTTGCATGATATGTTGTTGTGTAATGAAGGCCATCTTTGCAAGGTCTTTATGAAGGAATTTAGCTCTAAGCTCTAGAATGCTATAACTATGAAAATGAAAATGAGGTGGAAAAAGACCCTAAAGGCATAAATATGGTCCCCAAAACCATGGTTTTCATCCCTACCACCCCCTTCATCCTATTTTTCATCTACGTTATCTTTCTTGATCAATTTCTTCACCTCCTAGGACCTAATTTTTCTTCTTCTTCTCCAAAAAACCTATCCCTTCAACTTGTCATGAGATCAACCTGAAAATTTAATTTTTTGGCCAACCTCTCAAGTGGGTAGCCTACCATCCTTCCATCATTACTTCATCCGCTAAGGCATAGTAGGGCATTATATATTTTTTCAATCAGTATATGTCTTTGAAATAACGTAATAGGTGCATTATCTCAAAGAGGGGCAATATGTAGACACCTAAAATTAGTTGAATAATTAATATTATTTGATTAATTCATCATAATTTATTATTTTCCTCTAACTCACCTTAATTAAATAATTTTCAATTATTTAATTAAATTCAAATTTTTATCTCTCCACCTTAACTAAGTAATTTCAATTATTTAATTAATACTAATTTTTAATCTCACACATGATTAAATGATTTTTAATTATTTGATTAAAGATCCTAATTTCCTCTTGAAACAAAGAAAAAGAGAATCCTAAGTTTAACGTATAAAACCTAGGGTTAAATTTTGGGTGTGTGGCCTTTTTCTAGTGGAGATCAACAATGTGATCAAATTGACTTTCAACCATGAAGTGAGTCAATGAGACTTGGTTTTGCATCTTTTTGAGTCTCGGAATGGATTGGAATTGATTTTCCTTTATTAACCTAATTAGATATGTGTCCTAATATAAAAATTGCAAGATTTTGATAATTGTCAAACTATAATAGAGATTTGTAGACATATCTAGGAAAGTTAGAGTGATGTGTATCTGACATATAAATTTGGTATCAGTCATAATAGGAGGACATAGGTTCCCAAGGGAATCTATGTGCTTGTAGGGTTTTCCTAGATCTATTTTGTAGTGCTTTGATGTTGGACCTAAGCTCTCGATTCCTGCTTTCAAACTTGTTGAATCACTATCAAATAATTTTGTAGGTGAGTTTTCATGAATTGACAAGGTTAGGGCTTTGAATGCAATAATAAATTAATGATCTTCATACTTCCTTCAATCCTCTTCAAACATGAAACCTACACATTCAAAGAGAGAAGAAATGTTGTGCCATTTAGGTTCTTTCCTTGCTCAAACCTCATGTTAGTGTTTCCACTTAGATAATGGCAAGAAATGATATAAATGATAAGTGATATGAAGGAATGATGAATTAAAAAAAAAATTCAACTCACCACCCTTCAATGGATTCCTTGAAGGACTAAAGTTATACACATCACCTCAAGGTCTTGGATATTTCTTGATTGAATGCTTGAATTTCTTGGAGACCTACAACAAGGGTTAGCCTTCACAAACAATGATGAAATGAACATACATGAACTCACATAGGATTTGACATGATGTTTGGTTATTGGATTGTTGCAATGGATCTTTTATATGCTACTCTTGAATTTCTCTTGACAATAATTCTTGCTCTTAATGTTCACTTGTTTCTAGTTAGATATTTTTGGATTTCAAATGATAGAATAACTAGGTATTTATACGCAATTATTCTAATTTCCTAAAAATTAGATCTTGATAGCTAACCTTTGCAAATTGAATTTTAAATGTTAAAATGCTGACACTAACATATTCAAATTTTGAGCCCAAAAAATAGGGGGACAGATCCACCCAAGGTCATCCTAGTCTTGGCTCTATTTTTTGGGGATTTAGATGTCAAGATAAAGACATTAAATAAATACATTTATTCTAGATGCTTGCATGTTTTGGAAAATAATAAAAATAGACCTTGAAATGCATAATTTAGGAAATTAGAACGTCAATTAAGCTCAATAATTTAGGGGGAGAAAAATAGTGTGTGAAATTATCAAGGGTGACAATCTACGAGGCTACATTTAGCCCCCACTTTAGTGAGAGTATGAACGTATGCTCAAACTCACACTAAAGTATAAAATATATGTCAAGAGGGGTCTAATTGTCCAAATATTAAAGAGATAGGATGGTTAACGATCTAGGGAGAGTTCACAAGCCCCCAAGATCTAAGATCCAATGGCAAGACAACATGAGCACAAAGAAATACACAAATTTATGAAACACAAGACAACATACACAAACACATACATGATGTCAACATAAAATGAAAAAAAGAGTGTATAGATAATCATAGGCTAGCAAGTTGTATTATGCTAGGATCCACACCAAAGGCATTCATGACTCACACAATAGAAAAGTTTGATATTTGCTAGGTGAATCACAAACTGAAGGCAATATGGGCTAGTGAATTTTGATATTCACTAGGTGCCCCCCCAAGCCAAATGAGAAACACACTAGGTCTAGTGAAGTTTGATATTCACTAGGTGTGTACCCATGACAAAGTAGAAAAATAAGAAACACACAAGGTTTAGTGAAGCCTGATATTCACTAGGTGTGTACCTATTAACAACCATACCAAGAGTTACACTCCATGATAACCTTGATAAGGTGCCATAAAATGATCAAGATGCTATGATAGTGCAACACTAAGTTCAGAACACATGAACAAACTGAAGCACAAATTCCAATGTCAACACACCACTATGTTCAATGTATGTGAACGAAGTGAAGCAAAAATGCCAATATAAACATGCCACTAAGTACAATGTGTGTGAACAAAGTGAAGTACATAATGGAATGCATTCCCTCGCCTTAAATAAATTGCTAAACACCACATTGTGAGAAATTACTTTAAGGTAGAAAATGATAAATGTCATGTGATAAAAGGTAATGAGAGCTTATTTGGAAATCCCTATGCCAATGATATGTTTCAAAAAAAAAATTCCTCATGATAAGGGGTTACCCCCAAATGTAATATAATAATCAACACAAAGGGTGAACATATAAGGGATCCATGGATCCAGGGCTAGTATATGTCTTTTCTACAATGATATAATATAGCTCAAAACTAACATCATTCCCCAAATACTCATGGAACAACGAACACAATGGGACAATGACACAAATATAGAGAACAAATATGCCTTTGGGTCAACATGGAAGAGACCTAAATGTCTCGATGCCTTGTACTGTCCCCAAAAGGAAAAAAAAAAGACAAAAAGAATAATTTTGATGTCACCAAATATTTTTTTCCTTTGTATCCTTCCACCAACAAAGCAACAAGGGTCATCCAAAGTAAACTCACAAACATAAAGGCATGCCAAGAAGCATAAAACAAGAGATCACATCATGTGCAAGAAAACATAAACACATAAAAAAACACAAAGGAGTACCACACATGTGAGAGGATCTAAATCAAATCATCTACATCCTAATCTTGCTCATCATATAGGGAAGGAAGACAACTATCCAAAGGGACTACAATAAGTGTCATTTTAGGAGCATCTCTAGGTTCATTACAAGGTTTGTAACTCTCTTCAAGAGGATCATCACGGTTTCCTCATCTAAATTCATAGATTTTGAAAATAACACATTTAGTTCACTATGCACTTGTTCATCAATTTTAGAAACTTCATCTTCATCATCCAAATTTATCACCATGGGAGATTTAATGATAATGTCAGTTGTATGTTCTTGTTTTACTTCTTTTTTTGGTTCCATGTCATGTTTTGGTGAAAGTTTTAATTCTTCTTGATTTTCTTACATAGGTGTTTCATTGTCAAGTACTATTTTATTCGTTTCTTCCAATTGATGAGCAATAGCATGACACCTATGCCTAAAATCTTTAGCATTTCAATTTCTTCTTGCATAGTTTTTAATTTGTGATGGTGTAGGAGTAGGTTTCTCAACCATTGGTCTCTTTTCTTCCCTTAAGGGAGGAATTGAAGGAACCACCGAGGTTGGGAAACCATTCTCTTTAGGTCTATAAAATTGTTTTACCTTTGGAGGCACAAAAGGAATTATATGAATTTCCCTTGGTCTTTTATACGATATGGGTGGAGAAACTATGGAATATTTACCTTGGTTACTTGGAAGGGTCTTTGCTTCAGGCTTAGGTTCATCCACAAATGGTGGAAAAGGAGGAACAACCATAGTCATATCATTCTTAGTAATATTGGTAAGGGATAACTCTGTTATGCACTTTTCCTTAAACTTTTGGTATTACTGGAGAATGAAATCCTCATGAGGCTTAATAGGTTCCATAGGTTGAGGCCAAAATAAATCTAATGAAAATTTTCCATGAGAGGACAAAGGATTAAAACTACTATTAAATGCACTATAAAAAAATGGTTTTCAAATGGGAACTTTATGCACTTGTGGATAATCGATGTGATGGAATTCATGGAGCATAGCCTATTGCAAAGACGGTTGTCATTGCACAAAAAGATCGACCTATTAATTCTCGATACAAATGCTAGATTTATACAAGATCCAAGATCCACTAGAGGTGGTTAAACCATGTCACAAAGCTCGAGCATTGTGCTAGCCCACATCGAGGAGACCAAGGGCAACACCTTGCAACAGTCCCCCAGTGCAAGCAAGGGATTCAAACCTGTGACCTCGACTTTGATACCAATTGTTGAAAATACGGCTACCGTTGCACCAAAAGATCAACCTTTTAATTCTTGATACAACCGTTGGATTTATACAAGATCCAAGATCCACATGAGGTAGTTAAACCATGTCATGAATCCCGAGGGTCACACTGGCCCATGCCGAGGAGACCAAGGGTGACACCTTGCAACATAGCCATGGTATATTAGCTTCACATGGAATTTGTCTAATGTCAAGATGATGGACAATGATACATCTAATTGTTTCAGTCCAACTTTAAGAGGAATAGTGATCGAACCTATCGTAGGGTGAGCAAAACCATCATGAATTTTCAACCATACTTTTGACTGTTCATAAGAATCCTAATAAATTTCATGCACAAATAAGAATTCCTTGGTGATCTTATTCTCTGCACACATGGGATCAATGATTATCCCAGTTGAAGGCTTTCCAATAACACGTTTGGTGATATATAGAGGACCATTGGGTGCATGTATGGATACATCAATATGGGTGAAAGTAATGTCGGGTAACAAAGTGGTTTGGCCCTTACAAGGTTGAAAATCTATGAGAGTGACCATATCTTGTAAACCATCCTCCTCATCACTATTATTATCATCCTCATCATTATGTATTTCATCAGTTTTATCAGCATCCATCTCATCATTCTTAACATCACAAGCTTGCACAAAGTTGGATGAATGATTTGGCATTGGATTGGTAAAAATTTGCAAGTTTTGGTTAGGTGGGACAACATATTTATTTCCTTGATCATTAACACCATCCAAATGGATGTGATTAGAATCAATGAGATCTTGAATTTGATGTTTAAGACACATGCATCATTTCGTATCATATCCATTTGTGCAATGATATTGACAAAATGATTTTGGATTGAAGCTTGGAGGTAGAGGTATAGCTGTGTAAACGGGTCTAATCACAGGCAATTGGATTAATTTATTTTTCAAGAGCTATAACATGATCATGTGGAAGGAATTAGGTAGTTAGGTAAACTGTCTCTCTTGATTTAAATTGGTATGGAGTTGAAGTTATAGTTGTAACTTGTGGTTCAATGTGGTTGGCTGTTTGAGTTGTATTTATCTTGATAAAATTCTTGTTTTATTTCTTGAATGGTTGATAGTTGTTTTGAGGTACAGATTAAGATTTCTCAGTAGGATTCAGTGAAGATGTTTCTTCATGTTGACTAACCAAATTCTAATAATCACAAAGGGTCATACACAAGTGTATAAAGGATGGATATTTCATCAATAAGATTTTATCCCTTATTCCTAGTTGCAAGTTTTCAATGAATACTCTTTGAACATCTGCATCAAGGAGAGTAAGATTGATTTAAGAATAAAGCAACTAATATCGCCATATAAAGTCTATTACCTTTTTATTTTTTGTTTGTTTGCATTGTACTAGATCAGTTAGGGTAATCTTAGGGCCAATTTTTACTTGGAAATGTTGGAGGAATGCATCAACAAGTTCATTGAAAGAGTGGATTGAGTTATTCAACAATGAACAAAACCATTCTAAATTCATGTCTCTCAATGACCTAGGAAAGAGTTTAGCCAGGAGTTTATCTTCAAAAATGGAGTCACTACACAAGGTTGTATATGCTGAAATATGATTGTTAGGGTCTCATTTACCATTGTACTTCTCAAATTGAGGTATATCTATGTTTTTTTGCATGGGTGTTTTAGAGATTTAAAGTGAAAATGGGATCCTTTTGACATATTGTGATGGTTGTCTATTTTGATTTTCGTTCAATGTTGAGATTTTTTGTTGAAGTAATGTCACATTTTGTAAAATTTGGTTTATGATTGAATCATTGTATGACATGTTTTGGGAATGTGGTGAATAGGGTGGGATTGGGTATGTTCTTGGTGGACTACTATGTTGTAAATTTATGAGAGGGGATGAAATCTGAGGTGTAACATGTGAGGACCTAAAACTATAAGGATTTCCAATGGAAAGGCCTAAGGTTGGAGTTACAACAATGCTTTTTTGGACCATTGAAGTGACAGTTGGGTTTGTGTATGTGGGGATAGATAATATAGTTATAGGGAGGGAGACTTGATTTCCTCCTTGAATTTAGGTGTATCTAAAAGCTTGAGTGCAACTAGCCATTGTAGGTACATTATCATCAACGATATGGGATAGGCTATGCAAAACCTCTAATCCTTAAGAATCACTAATCAATTTCCTCATGTTATCTATTATAGGGAGCATTATGCTAGCTAGAGATTCAATACTTACATAGTCTTGAAGTCCTTCTAAATCTTTGTCCAAATGTTTCAATTGATCTTTGGGAACATAGGAAACAACAATCTCAACATCCATAAAAATGGTTGATTGTAAAGTTATAATTGGTATTATAGAATTAGGGATAAATTCCAAAAAGGGATAAGTATTGACAATACCTTGCATGAAAGAGTTGGAAGACTCGAGATCCACTGTGGATGTAACAACAACGTGGGATGCCATTTTTCTACAACTACATCTCACTAAATTATTGGCAATATGACACCAGGTCGTGAAGCTCATGAAAGTTTCAAAACATTAGTTGTACCCAAGATGAACACTAAATGGTCAAATAACCACAATAGAACAAGTGGAAACTAAAGTTATACAATAGAAGCAGACAAAATTGTTACACCCCAATTGTGTGATTACTTAGCTACTACTACTATGTAGGGTAAATATTGCATGTGTGAATGTAATTTGAATTTTTAATGATAATAAATTATGCTTGCACTTTGTTATCAATGAATTATGAATGAATTTTATTTCATTTAATGTTATATAATGGAATGCATAGATGTGAAATGGATGGTTATTGAATTAGATATTCTAACTATGGAGCAAATATTGTGAAAGCATATTTTGTTGAACAACTGACTACCATGGGAATGTGTTAGCTGGATGTGGGTATATGTTCAATCCTCTAGGTGGAGGGGAAGTATCACTCAAGAGAAGAACTTGGTCAAGTAACCAGTAACGTAACCTAACTGAGCTTATAAATAGACTCGCAGTAAAATGGTTGAGTCAAATTAATGTTTTTGGAATTGGTAAGTCATCCTTAGTATGATGTGTCTACATTAGTAAGGGTCTTGATTACTGTTGAATGCATGTTTGGGTGATGTTTATGTGTTTAGAGCTTATGATTTATTCCTTATATTACTATGCTTGTATTGATGAGGTGAACACACATGAAATGTATGTATATGTATACATATGCATGTCAACAATAGACCATACACATGGAGGAACACGTACATGAGAGCACATAGGTAGACGTACCTATGAACGCTTATGAACGGGTTGCTTATGAGCATGGAGCTATCGAATGGACAAAACAACATGAATGTTTATATGTATGAATACATCACACATCTATTCCCTATCATGACAATAGTAATTGTGTGTGTGCTTGATTATACAATCAGTTGTGTATATATATATGTATAAGATATATAGATATATCCATATGTATACATGTATCGATACACATGTATTTTTGGTAAACAAACATTCCCATATGAATGTATCAATATATGTACACATATGTATACATGTACATAAGGGAATATATATATATATGTATACACAGTGTTGAATAATCAGGATACTGAGAGGGGGGAATGAATCAGTATCCACTAAAACTTATTAAACAAACACCTTTAAGTACTTTACAGTATAGAAAAGATAAGAGTAATGACCAAACATAAAATTCCACAACACAAGAACACCAGATTTTACGTGGAAAACCCAATGAGGGAAAAACCACGGTGAGGATTAGCTCATAATATATATAGTTATTTCAATACTGGTTACAAGGGAGGCTCACTACCATATACAAAATATCACTTCTTACAAGGACTCACTATCCAAACATGGAGGCTCACTACCTACAGAAATTATTTAAACAAAAATGGCTAACTGCCAAAGTTGAACTAATGAAGTTACACCACAAGTGTAGATTCAATTCCTTTAATGCTCAGAGTATTCACTTGCAAGACAACAGCCTAATGTTCATCCTTCTTTTCACACACTTCTCTTATCACCACATACACACACACACTTCTTCTTCTTCACATACATTCATCTTCAAACGATCTTGCATATATACTTGATATATACACACACATCAATTAGGTCAACCTAATTGGATGCAATTCATATTTTTAAAAGGATAAATTTTTGGCTTCATATAAATATTTTATGAAAGTAACTTATCCGTGTCATGCAATATTATGTCGGCTAGGACAAAATTTAGGTCTCAAATATAATGGAAATTTATGTTGAGCTATAGATTGATTATTAGGGTGGCCATGATTAACCTAATAACAAAATGCAATCACAAAAACTAATGCCAATGTACCATCCAATCATATTAACATCTGATAATGCATACATACACACTTCTGGTGATCATAAGCCTTTTCCCAAAACCTTAAACTTTGGTGATTATCGAAGAGAATATCCAGACCAAAATACTAGATCAAATATCGGATGTTCTACACACCGGTTCAAGGTACTAGACCAACATGGTGGCATCAATGAAAATATAGGACTAATATTATTCATACTTCCAACTATCTCCCCCTTTGGCATTAATGGAAACATGTGCAAAAATTACAATTCAAAACTCTCCTTCAATCTCTCAAAAAAAACTCTACCAAAATTTCTCCAAATCTCTCCCCCTTTGACATCAATGGAAAAGGGTGCCAATAAAAATGTAAACATAGTGACATCCAATATTCAAAAATTCTAATTCATTCAAAATTTCAAAACCTCAAAACTTTAAAGCATCCAATCTTTCAAAGTTCTTTCAAATCAGAATGACAGTTTTCACCTGAAATACCTTCTTGTACCTTTCTTTGATAACAAGATATAATTTATTTCATTCAAGTTCTACATAATCCATTCTTGTACATATACTTTTCAATAGAGCCAACAGTGTGAAAGATTATGACCAATCTATAGATGAGCATTTTCTTTCACAATCTTCTACATCAAAGAGTATGCTAGAAAGATGATCTAATTGGACCTCAATAATTTCCTTAAGAATCCAAAAGGTCTTCACTACATCATCCCTTTATCTTTGCACAATGATCAGTTCAGCTTGTAGTTCATCGACTCTCAGCATTTTCTTTCCCCCTTTGTCTTCAAAAATATCAAACTTCTTTCCAATGTTGTTCACTTCATATTCAATTGCTTCAATCTTGGTTATGAAATTATCAACTGCAGCAGGCCATCAGAGAAAATATTTCTAGATATCCTAAATTTCTTTTATGCACTTCTTCATCTCCATGATCAGTTTTGATAGTCTTTGCTTGGCTTTAGAACATCTCTTTTCAACCAAGACTTCCAAATTGTGTCCTTCCATACCTTCAAGCAGCATTCTCTCTTCAACTACTTCGACTAAATTTTTCGATAAGGAATAAAAAATGATTGATACACCAAAACCTTTACGAAGTAGATACTCAACTAAGGCATCATCAATTTTGAGTTTGTCAACCAGAGAGGTCATACTCCACAATTCACCAATTTTCTTCATTTTCCCTTTTCCTAACATAGACTAGATGTCATATGGATTGGAATATTTTGATCCAGGAAGAGATTCTTATTCTTCTTCCTTCTCTTTAGGAATAAAAATGATGTTCTCAAAGACAAATTTTATTTTCTTCGATTCTAGAGGGGAATCATTAGTGACCACATCCAATTCTTTTGTTTTGGAGGAAGAACCTTCCTCAAATCGACTAGACATAAATTCATCGGAGCTCATTACTTTTGGAAAGGATAAGAAATTTTTTTTACACGCACTTACTTTATCTTCTAAACCTTCCAAGTGTCTACATATTTTTCTTGCAATGAGAATCCTAGAATCCCACTTAACGTCTTTCTTTCCCGATAGCAAGTTCAAAAAATAGAGTACCTGGCATGTAAGAAAGGACCCAAAATGGAATGGGTATCCTTCTTCCAGTGACATTCATATGTTTTCGATGAGATTTTCAAGAATTAGTCTACACAGATCAAATTGCTTGTTCTCTTTTACCATTTTATGTGCCAAATACATAGCAATGGCCGAAGTAGAGCCATCTCAATTTTTAAAATAAACTTTGTAATAAATTCCATACACAACATACCTAACTAAGGAATTTCCAATAGTATCAATCAACAGTGCTCAAGGATCTTTGTCAACTCTCTTCATTTCCTCTACTTCCTTGTATTTTATGGTCTTTCATCCGAGAAGTTCTCCAATGCTACAAAATCTAGTAACCGCTTCGATCGCTTCCTTCATAATGGGATAGGATTTATCCAATACAATGTTGCCATCCTTGAATTTTCTCAAAAGGAACAAGATAAATTATTTGTCATCAATCTAAGGGAATTCTCCCCATAAATCCAAACCTAGGGTTTGTAAGTTCCGTAAGTTGCTCGGTTCCAACCCTAATTCCATCTTCTTTATTATGTGATGATCGAATTCATCTAGCTCAAATCCTTTTAATCTCAGTGGGATATTTCCACTAGATCCTCTATTAGAAATTTCCATTATAGCTCTTCTTAAAATTCAACAAGGATTTCTTCTATTACCTTCCATTGCAACTATGGGAGAGAAAACTGTCGCTTTCTTTTGAATGTCCACAAAGATCTCTTGAAGGGCTCCAAATTGCTTCAAAAATGCTCCAAGAAGGTTCCAAGTCACTCTACAAATCCTTCGAATGCATTTGATGATCAAAATTATTTGTGAAATTTCCTTTATACACCATCATTTTTACCTAACTCACATTAATTGTAAAAAGATAACAAAACTTTTCTTCCACTCTACTGAGAAACCCTAATTCACTTCGCAAAAGAACATACTCTCTCTTTTTCTTCCAATTTATTTTGCATCACCTCTTTCTTTTCATTCTTTAAAACATATCCACATTCCATCATCTAACACACTGATTCCAAGGGTTTAATTGTTTTTTTGATAACGCTCCCCCTAAGACCATGCTAGGTCTAATTCTCAGAGGAATCATCTGCACCGAATGAGGGTACAAATGCATCAGTAGTCTCTAATTCTTCATTTTTCTTCCATATCTTACTCATTTCCTACTTAACCTATTCCTTATCAATCTTCTTCATGGGTTCATCGTCTTCCATTGGAGCAAACTGCTTTCCCTTTTTACTTTTTCACACTTTTGAAATATGTCCTATTTTTTACAATAGTAACAAACAATATTTCTCTGTCTTGTCTGATTTCCATCAATCCATGTTCTACATTGATTTTCTTTATGTCCAAACATGTTACAGGTATAAAAATATCCATCAAAATATTGATTCATCCTTCTTCCATTGAACCTATTCATCATCACCTAATTAACCATCCTTATTGAAGATTTGCACTCAGTAGCTTTATGTCCAATCTTCTTGCATGTATAACATTGTTTGGAGAAGGGACCAAAAAATTGATTCATCCTACTACACTTAGTTGTCTTATGACCAAATTTGTTACATGAAAAAAAACACCATTTAATGATGAGTACCTTTGTGCATTTGGTTGTCTAATAGGTGATCTCCTTCCAGAGTTTCTTTTTTGCTTTCCATTATCTTGAGTCTTCTAATTGCTTACTAGACTTGAGTTCTAAATTTGTTTCATCAGCTTCATTACCTAAACCACTTTTATCTGTAGAAGGTTTTTGTCTTGCTATTAATTCATCAAGCTTGGTGGATCTTGTCTTGAAATCATCTTCAAAAAGTGTTGCTTTCTCTTTCAGATTCATCACTTCTTGTTCAAGCCTAGAGCAAACATCAGCCTTGCTTTGTATCACTATTTTCAGGCACTCTTCAACTCTCTTCTTTTCATCTATTTTCAACTTTAGTCCATTATTCTCTTCATTTTCTTGTTTCAATTGCTCACTCACTTCTCTATATATTTATTTGAATTTCTTTAACCGCTCTTTCAATTTTTGGATGCATTCATTTGCTTCATCGAGATTTTCTTTTAGATCTTGGTTTTTAATTTTATCCTTTTCAAGATCTTCAAGGGCAGTCTAGAGCTCTTCTTTATCCATTTGTTCAATCTGCAGGATCTCCCTCAAGCTATTAGACTTCTCCAAAGGAATCAATGCTCTAATACCAATTGTTGAATAATCAAGATATTAAGAGGGGGTGAATCATTATCCACTAAAAATTATTAAACAAACACCTTTAATTACTTTACAGTATAGAAAAAATAAGAGTTATGACCAAACATGAAATTCCACAACTCAAGAACGCCAAATTTTATGTGGAAAACCCAATGAGGGAAAAACCACAGTGAGGATTAGATCACAATATATAGTTATTTCAATACTAGATACAAGGGAGGCTCACTGCCAGATACAAAATCTCACTAATAACAAGGACTCCCTATCCAAACATGGAGACTCACTGCCTACAAAAATTATGTAAACAAAAATGGCTAACCACCAAAGTTGAATTGATGAAGTTACACCACAAGTGCAGATTCAGTTCCTTTGATGTTCAAAGTATTCCCTCGCAAGACAATAGACTAATCTTCATCCTTTTTTTCACACACTTCTTCTTCTTCACATACATTCATCTTTAAACCATCTTGCATATATACCTGATATATCAGCACACATCAATTAGGTTGACCTAATTGGATGCAATTCATATTTTCAAAAAGATAACTTGTCAGCTTCATATCAAGATTTTCTGAAAGTAATTCGCATGTGTCATGCAATATTATGTTGGTTGGGACCAAAGCTAGGTCTCACATTTAACGACAATTTATATTGAGCTATATATTAATTATTAGGTCAGCCATGATTAACCTAATAACAAAATGCAATCACAAAAATTGATGTCAATTTACCATCCAATGATATGAACATTTGAGAATGCATACATGCACGCTTCTGGTGATCATAATACAATTTCCCAAAACCTTAAACCTCATTGATTACTAGAGAGAATATGCAGACCAAAATACTGGATGTTCTAAATACAAATATCTAAAACCTAAATGTAGATATTATCAAAATAAACCAGGAAATAAAACACACACAGAAAAATTAACACAGGGAATTTAACATGGTTCACCCAATATGGGCTACATCCACCAAACCGCAGCCATCCAATGATTTCATTAACTAGTGTAAAACCCTATTACAATATCATGAATAATCACTTTTTCTTATCATACTGTAACTCTATTACAAACCCCTTATAACCAGCTTTTTTAGAAGCTTCCAAATTAGGGTTATACAAAGTTGGGGTTTTCCCCTTTTTGGTGATTTTTCCCTTTTTTGGTAATTCCGTGAAAAAGCAAGAGAATTTTTTTTCTCAGGGGTTGTCGCCCCTGAACCCTTGCCCTAGGCCCGGCCTGGCCTTGGACCCCGGCAAGGATACATGAAGAGTGTACAGTATACAATGATCAGTCCCCACATACCAACATTCTACACACCGGTTCAAGGTACCAGACCAACATGGTGACATTAATGACAATATAGGACTAATCTTTTGCATACTTCCAACACACAGTCGATATGATTATTATTACTATGTGATTTTTAACTTGTTCGTATTCATTTGTCTATAAAATGTATACATACTTGATTGACGTGGTATATATACATATATATATATGTTATAACATTATTTTTATTTCTTAACATATATATATATATACATATAAATATATATTTATATATCTATATATAAGCTTAGAGGCTGATTTATATATATGTGAACATAGGAAATTTGTATATAATATATGCAAATCATTTAAAGGTCGAATATGGCATATGTTAATATTGAATAAAGGTTGATTCAAAAGAAAAGTATTGGACAACAATAATATTGATATGGAAAATAAACCATAGTCGATACTATAGAAATGCATCTTTAAGTTGCTAACAAAAAATTACTCAAACATGGGATGCTTTAATATAAAGCAATAGAGTATTTATCAGCTACAAAATAAAGTGTCAACGCATGAGAATAGGAAAATGTACAGCAAGCTATGAATTGGTCAAAATACCAAATAATACACTATTCTTAAGGAGCGACTCATCTTGGCTATGTTGCTCTGCAAACTATGACCAAGTCGATATGATATAGATGTTGCTAGTAAACTATAGATTGTTTCAAAGTAGATAACCATGCCAAAGGAAAACGAGGTTGATTGAATACATGGTGCCATATTGAGAAAGTTTTATTTCCTGTAGACTTATATTCTGTAGAAAGTTGATTTTCATCATTTGATCATGTGCAAATTGAACTAGTCTTTTATTGTTGTCAACCATAGAGGTCGATCTATGTTATTATATGTTGAGTATACTCTTTTATTGTTGTCACCTTTTAGTTGATTAGTTTGAGTTGACCTGCATTGTAAAATGTGTTGACTAGCATGCCTCTTCTGTAGGTTGCAATGTCTCATTTTGATATATAAATAGAGAGGAAAGCTCTCTTATTTGGAACACATTCTTTTGAAAACTTATATTTTTGCATTTATTCTTAGAGCTATTTATTCTGTGAGTTGAGAGTTATAGTGTGAGAGTTACTTTAAGAGTGCATATTGTCATATTGAGAGAGAAGTTATAATGAAGTATTGTATTGGGAGAATTAAGTGAAGCTAGTGAGTTCTTGTTGGAAGGTTGTGCAATATATCTATCAATTGGATTAAGTGAATACATGCATGAGGATCTAGTCTTCTCTTATTTTTATTTATGAAAGATTAATCTGTGTATGCTTAATTGAGAATACTTGCATTTGGGAATTTATAGCATTTTCTTTGGAAAGGGAACGAAGCTATTTTATGATTTTATGTGAAGTGTTTGTATTTACTCTATAATAGGAGAGAATTTTTGTCATAGGTATATGTATACTAGATATGATTAAGCAAGGATAGCTTGGGAGTTATCTAGAGCTAGTTATTTGATTATAATTGATAGCTTATAAGTTACACCTAGGGTTGATTATCCATTAAAGGGAGGGAAACTTGCATTTATACTTTATGGGTAGAAGTACCATTGAGTTTTTGGGAAAAGGGAATAGATTATTTCTAGGGTTAAATTCTACCCTTTGGAGGAATTTCCTATGCATAGAATATAGTGGCCTAAAGTCAAATTGGGCTTGATTAGTGTATGTGAGTAGCATGACTATCACTCAAAGTACTGGGTGAGAACACTTTGGCCAAAGTAGTGTGATTTCCTTTGGCTCCAATGTCAATTCACCATGATCCATTTATTTTCATGCTAGTCTTATATTGTGGGTTTATAAGTTCTCGTCATGTAGGACACAACACTAATCTTATATTGGTTGTCATTATGTGGTTACTCTTCCAATATCTTTGTAAAAGGGTAGGGCCATCTATCAAATGATAGATGTGTGGGGGACAACATATGAGTCTATGATTGGTAGAAAAGTCCTTGAGTGATACTTCTCCTCCTCAGCAAGTGACAAAAGACCAAGATTTGAAAGGAGGTTCCTAGACTATCTATATCTATTGTTAGAAGCTCAATTGAGCTATGTATGTACTTTTTACACATTCTTGAAAATATTGTAATCGTGAAATTATTATATTGGAATGGAATCATTGTTGATTACTGTTATTACATCTATGTTTATTTGTTCCCTATAAAATAAAGATTTTTTTTATAGCATTGGTTAAGTTACATGGTTTATTTACTTGCAAAGTGAGAACTTAGGAAAAATTACTTCAGTGAATGGTTGACATGTTACAAAAAACACAGAAACATAAATGTGAGAAAATTTTGTTTCAGCCAACAATAGTAGGATAGGGCCACCTAAGAGAACCTATGTCCTAGATAGGGTATTATGAAATTCAAAGTTTCACTGTGTATGATAGTGTTCAAGGTTTCGAGATCTGGTTGCAAATAGGTCTAATAGTGAATATTTTTGTAGAGTTTCCACAATTTATGCCAATGTAAGTGTATAACAATGTTAAACAATACATGCGAATTTTTTTAATGCAATTTTATGATCTAAAATGCAAAAATTGATTGATTCTAAGATTCCTAAATCTAAAAATGATGATTTTGATGAAATCTTGAATCAAACAATGCATTTTTTTTAATTTTAAAACTATATTAAAGATGCCTAGATGAATGCAATTAAGAATTCCAAATCATCGATTTGCGAGAAGAAATAGACTGAAGACACAGAGACAAAGACTTGGGTTAAATTTTGTTGATCCAAGTGTAGCAGGACAAAGGTGTCCAAGGGTGTCTATGTCCTTGATAGGTTTTCTAAAAACTTAAAATTTGAATGTTTGTTAGACTATCTAAGGGTTTTTTTTTGTGTATAAATAGGTCTGCAATTGAGTATGTTTCCAGAATTCACTCAATTTAATTCAAATGAAAATGTGTAACAATGCTTGAACAAAAAATGACAATTGTGAATGCAATTTTGAATATAGATTTGACCTAAATAACTGAAATTAATCCTATTACAACCTATGATGCAATATGAGATGCAATTTTTTAAAAATTTTATGTCTTTTATGATGCAAAAATGAAACCCTAAATGAACAATGCAAAAAATAGAATGCTAAACCTAGATCTAGGGTGAAATTTTAAAATGTATATGATTTTAATAGATCAAGTTCACCAAAATAAAATAAATTAAAAGAGAATCCTAAGTTTAATATATAAAACCTAGGGTTAAATTTTGGATGTGTGTGGTCTTTTTTCTAGTGTTTCATTAAGATGGAGATCAACAAGGTGATTAGATTGAATTTTCAACCATGAAGGTGAGCTAATCATACCTGGATCTACATATTTTTGAGTCTTGGAATAAATTGGAATTGATTTTCCTTGATTAACCTAATTAGACTATGTTCCCTAATATAAAAATTGCAAGATTTTGACAAATGACAGACTATAACAAAGATTTGAAAACAAGTCTGGGAAGGATAGAGTAATGTGTACCTATAATATAAATTTGGTATAAGTCAAAATCAGAGGACATAGATGCCCAAGGGCGTATCTTTCGCTACAGGGGTGTTCTGGATCTATTTTCACAATCCTTTGATGTTGGATCTGAGCTCTTGATTCTCACTTGAAAACTTGTCATATCACTATCAAATAAATTTGTAGGTGGGTTTCCATGAATTGACAAGGTGTAAGGATTTGGATGAAATAATGAATTAATGATCTTCATATTTTCTTCAATCATCTTCAAACCTGAAACTTGCACATTCAAAGTGTTGGCAAGAGACATTGCTAGTATCATTTGGTGTTGTCATTGATGGAAACCCTAATTGATGATCAGATATGCACATCATCATTCGATCATACTGACAGATAGATTGAAGATTGACAACAAAGAACAAGGCATCTGGTAATTTAGTGTTCATCGATCTATATGAATATTTTATGTTATTGTTTTGTGTTACACATCTCAGGAAATGATTTTTGGTATATTATCTTTGTTACTATTGAAGCGTAGTGGCTCGTATCAATCCTTGTACGAGTTAGAAGATCCAGTTGGCTAATTCTTTGTTTTATCAGTACTAGAGATGACTTCATGAATGAATTATGTTGCAAATGTATGAGGAGAAATTAGTTAAGTATTTTTGTGTTTGTACATATTTTTTGGGGTCCTAGCCAAGTTGTGGCCAACTATTGTGGATACACATTACATATTATTCATGATTTGAGTTGACAGTTGTAATTGTTTTTGTGTTCTATTGAAGCCAACAAAATGTAATTGAATTCTATGTTGCAAATATATATATAAGATCGTTTGTATAATTTTGTGTGATGTATGAAGTGTGTGTTGATGTGAATTGTGAATAAGAGAAGATCAGAAGAGTGATAATGCACAGTTTCACTTGCGCATAAAGGATCTATGTTGCGAGTGTGAGCAAAACAAAGTAGAAGTGTAGAATCAGTTTGTAGATCAGTAGATCAAATATTGTGCTTAACTAGAACTATAATTAGGCATATGTAGATGTTATTTTTCTCAGTTCAAACTCTTACATGATTTTAATCTGATTCTCTTTGTAAAGCAGTGAGCCTTCGCTTTGAGTAGTGAGCTCTAGGTAGTGTGCCTGAATGCAAGTGCATTCCCCATATTGTAAATTTCATTTGAGTATACTCAAATCAAATTGTGGATTGGCCATCCACCGTGGTTTTTCCCCTAACAGGGTTTCCACATAAAAATCCTTGTGTTATGGTGTTGTTTTCATTTTCTTCATGTTTATGCATTATGGTTGAATGTTGTTAATTCTCTAAAGATAAAGGTTAATAAAGTTTATTTTTGCACAACCCTGATTCACCCCCCCCCCCTCTCTCAGTGTATCTTGTTTCCAACAATTGGTATCACAACTAGTTCCTCTAAATAATTCTAACAACTTGGGGAGATCTTGGAAATTGTTTCAATGGATTCAAGCAATCTTCAACAACAGCTTTTGGTGGCCCTAGATGATCTTGATCAATCAAAGGATGAAGTTCAAAAATTGCAAGCAAACCTCACAGATGTTGAGAAATTTATTAAGTCTTTGAAAGACACAAGCAATAAGTCTAGAGAGAAGAGAAAGGAACTCTGTGATTAGATTAAGCAAAGTGATAGTAAGAGAATTGAAGATGAACAACTCACTCAAGCCCTAAAATAAAAGACAGAAGAATGTGAAAATCTTACCAGATATAATACAATCCTAAAGCATGAAATGGAATCTATCATGATAAAGATGACCAAGGAGATTGAAGACAAAAAGAAGAATGAAGAGAACCTAGAACAATCCCTGAAATAAAAATCTGAAGTATGCATTTGATTGGATGATGAACTAGAAGAATCTAAAAACAATGAAGAGGAACTTGAAAAGCAAATGGATGATCTCAGAAATGAACTTGTTGTTGCAAATGAGTACAAAGAGAAGTTCAAAGTTAGCTCGGCCAAGCTTGATGAATTGATTAAAGGTTAGAGGACTGATGGTGACAAGAGAGGTCTTGGATATGAGGAAGGAGAAAGTTCAAAATCTAGACAAAGGAGATTCAAGCAAGGAAATCAAATGAACAAATCTGGAAGGTATCCGGTAAGACAACCTAATGCTCATATATTGAATGGATACTATTTTAGTTGCAATAAATTTGGACACATGGCTACTCAATGCAGACGTAGAATGAAATCAAGTGGTCCATCTTTCTTAGGTAAGTTCTTTAATTGTCATAAGGTTGGTCATAAGTCAAATGAATGCAGAAATGTGATGAATCAATTTCATAGAAATATCAGATGTTATACATGCAATAGACTTGGCCATACTACTAACTAGTGAAGATCAAGAGGAAATTAGTGGAACAATTGGTCTGAAAGGACAAATTTTGTGTGTTATAATTGCAACAAATTTGGTCACATTGCTACATTCTATTGGAATAGAAAAGGTTTGGTAAATCAAAGGAAAAATATACATAAGGATATCAAGAGAAAAGGAAAAGTCACTACAGATTTGTTCAGGCAACAAATGCAAAATAAATGGGTGAAGAAAGATCCCTTTGTTGAATAAAATGTGCCAGCACCATAACCTGCTTTTGGTAATTCGTCTGGGAATTAGTTTCAGGCCTTTGGCCTAGGGAAGCAGTCAAGAAAATCATTTAACCCATTAACCGGTAAGTAAAACCGGATGTGGATATGTAAAGGAGGTGCATAGATGCTCTACAGATACTGTTGAACTTATTGGAGGAAGTGGTATTCCATATTGAAGTTTCATAGAAAATTTGTCTGTCACATTGCACAAAAATAGGGTAACTAGATGAATTAGGGTTAAAGAATTTATTGCGACAAAAAGGGTTAGGTATGCAAGTGATAAAAATTCATTTCTATTCTTCATTTTTCACTTTGCATTTGGAAGAAAAGAATTTTTGAGAGCTCTAAGGCAAACTTTGGTGATTTGAGGCAAGATTCAAGTGTGAAGGTGATTCGGCAATCATATTTTGATCCGGCGAAAAAGGTATTTATCAGAAAACTTTGCGAATTTTGATTTGGTCAAAATGAATACTCCTTTGGTAGTTGAAGTCAAGGACATACCTCATCCCAAATTCAAATGGAATCCTTACAAGTCTGTTGAGACCGATTCGTTAGGAGCATTTTCGTGTGTTTCATACGAAGTGTTACACATAGAGGATATTAGGGTTTATATTCACGTGAATATTGAAGAACTATGAAGTTCATAATTGCTGAATTCGTATAATAATCACATCATAGGTGAAGATTTTTGTGTGAAACTGGAATACAAAACCCTAGAAGAGAAGGCATTCACTCAGATTGTGAAATTTCTTGTCTTTCAAGAAAATGAATGGGTCTGATATATCTTAAGTAGAGTTCAATAAAAATTAATGTAGTTAAACATACCCTTCAAGATAAGAAAATAATCTATAAGTGTTGTCATAGGTTTTTGTTCCTCTGGTGGATTGCCTGTTCTAAAATTGGTGAAGAACCAAACAGTAATTGATGCTACCGGTTCTCAATATGACAAAAGGGCAATGAAAATTGATGGCATTCTTGAGGTAGATGTCAAATTTACATCTATGGTTATTGGGTACAATATTTATCATTCCAATCAAGACAACTTTGTGTCTGGTACAATAATTTATGTCGCCTATCATATGGTGAAAGAAAATACAGATTATGATCTTTGTGAACTGTTGAGGAGTCAACTAATGGAAAATCTTGTGAAGATTAAGAAAGATAAGAAAAACTCTTTCAATTATGGTAACTTTCTTTTATGCTTATTCTTTTATTTCATGGGTGAGGTTCCAGAATTTGGAAAGATTCATTGGCAAAAGGACAAGTAGGTAGTTGCTCAAATCAGAGATCTATTTCACCAATTTTCTCACACCAAAACCAAGAATGCAATTATCTGGGGATACTTTGAGAGTTTTCAAACTATGATGCAAGCTAGAGAAATAATTCCTACTTCAATTTTGGAGAAGTATAAGGATACAATTTGTTTCATGGTAGACATTGATCAGTGTATGATGGAAGCTATTGATCTCAGAACAATCTGGATCATGCCTATGGGGTATGAAGTTGAAGAATTTTTTTTGGGTATGTATGAACAATACTTACTAAGTAAACCTTTGGATCTAGTAGAAGAGAGGTTTGATACCTATGCATAAAAGGACATACAGGTGTGAAACGAGCTCAAGAAACCTGTGGTAACCAAAAGAGTTAGAAAAGAGGTAGAAGTTCTTGCAAAAAGTTTGGGCATATTAGCAGAGAAATTAAAAGAAGCTAGAAATAAAAGGGAAGAAGTTGAAGCAGAAAAGAAAGTAGCTAAGGAGGCAGTAAAAACTCAATCATTTGGTCTGACAACACCATTTTCTCAAGCTAGATCAACCAAAAGCTCTGCATCCCATTCAACCCCTATAGAATAATCAATCCCTGTGAAAACTAAATCTAAGGGATCCGATAAGGATGGAAAGAGGAAGAAAGATAAGAGCAAAAGAGTCTATGTAGCAGTCTCTAAGGATGAAGAGATAGAGTCTGATGAAGGAGTCAAATAAATCAGGCACCAAGGCAGCAACAATTAAAAAAATCAAGCCCTCCTGTGGAGATGACCAAGCAAAGAAGAAGGCAAAGACAAACAAACCAAGTACATCAATGGAAGCAGTTGAAAAATATTTGGTTAACGATGGAAATCTAAAACCACTTTGCAAAAGGTATGAATATTTTAGTAATTCTGATCAGAGAACTCTTGAGGAGGAAACAATAAAACATATGAATATTTTCAATAATTTTTTTATTGAAATAATGCCAAATTTTCCTATAAGTCTATATGACATTCTAGAAATGAGAAGACTCAATGCTAGAATAGAAGAAGAGCAGATGAGAGAAAGGATCCTTGTAGAACTATTTCCAATAATGTCTATGGATGATATGCGGGCACTCTTGAATAAAGCCAAAAATAAATTCGATAGAAAATCAAGGGTAAATAAGCTCATGATTGGTCTGACCGATGAAGTTACAAAAGAAACTGAGCACATCCTGAGGGAGATACTGTTAAATGAGAGAATTGATGTTTTTACTGAGGAAACACATGTTGAAGATGCCCCATTTGGTCTGGAAAGGGAAGCAGAAGAATAAAATTTTGATATAGTTGAGGATTCACAGATTCATCTTGCAGTGGACAACACAAAAATTCCTATGGAAGTTGAGATACCTAGAAATGTATCAGTTGAGAAAATGGAGATCCTTGAAGATAAATCAGAACTTGCAATTGAGGAAGCAATGATTGAAGAGAAGAAAGTTGATGAAAAGGAAATTCCAATTGAAGCAAGAGATGTTGTAGAGGCAATGAAGACATTTTTGATATAACAAAAAGAAGAAATTGATCTGTAATTGATTGAAGGTCCTATTGACCTATCTACCTTGAGTCCAATTCAAAAAATGAAGGTAGCTTCATTTTCTCAAGCAAAATCCAGAGAAGAACTATTGAAGTCCCACATTGAGGACAGCGAACTTTTGAATCTTGCATCTGGAGTCTTTGAAAAGATAATTCCCACTCATGTGAAAGATTCGACTAGTTCCTCCTCCATTAAATTAAATAAGATTACCAATCAGTTAGTACTCATTGTGAGTCACTTGAGAAATCAGCTATGGTGAAAGTGCAAAAAGAATTTGATGTCAAAAGTTTTAGTGGATTGAAAGAAATGATTGTTAAAGATAAAATCGTTTTAGCCACATGTGTGAAGAATGTATAGAATGCTTTGTCAGAAGGTGGAAATATTTACAAATCATGTTTGTCTTTTTCAAAATTTATTGAAGTCAATGAGAAAAAGGTTAAGGATCTGGAAAAATAGTTAAGTACTATTTATGAAGCATTTGATCCTCTAACTGGTGGTGTTGGAAAGACAAAAGGTAAATTGATTCCATTTCTTGATAAAATAAAAATCTTGAAGCATGAGAATGACAAAATTGTTGCAAGGACATGTGAACTTAGAGGCATAATTTATCCAAAAATTGAGAGATTGTCAAGTGCTCTAAAGGAAGGAGAAGACACTATAGAATTTGGTGATCAAGCCAACTTGGAATCTGCAGAGACACAATCCTACCTGATTTGTGGTCACATAACAATCCTGGAGAGTCTCAAAAGAGTCTGGGACACAAATTTGATCCAGCCGAAGAAAGATTTTGCAGACATTTTTCAACTTATGTAAGTCAAAGAAGCATTTTTGTATAACATTTTTGATTGATTGATCCATTTTTGGTATGTGCATCCCTGCCTTTTCCATTGATTTCAAAGGGGGAGAATAGTGGAGTAAAAAATGCATAATCATCTCATGGGGAGAATTGTATTTTTGGAATTTTGGAGACAGCAGTGCAGTTTATCTTGGTACTGGTCTGACACTTAGTCATTTTTCACTAAGTGTTTCCATCAATGACAAAGGGAGAGATTTTTGGCAAGAGACACTGCTAGTATCTTTTGGTGTTTTCATTGATGGCAACCCTAATCGATGATTAGATACACACATCATCATTTGATCATACCAGCAGACAGATTGAAGATTGACAAGGAAGAATAGGGCATCTGATAATTCAGTTTTCATCAATCTGTATGAATATTTTATGTTATTATTTTATGTTGTGCATCTTAGGAAATTCTTTTTGGTATATTATCTTTGTTACTATTGAAGCGTAGTGGCTCATATTGATCCTTGTGCGAGTTAGAAGATTCGGTTGGATAATTATTTGTTTTATTAGTACTGGAGTTGACTTCATGAATGAATTATGTCACAAATGTATGAGAAGCAATTGGTTAAGTTTTTTTGTGTTTTTAAATCTTTGTTTGGGTCCTAGCCAAGTTGTGGTCAACTATTGTTGATACGCATTACATATTATTCATGATTTGAGTCGACAGTTGTAATTATTTGTGTTCTATTGAAGCCGACAAAGTGTAATTGAATTCTATGTTGCGGATATATATATAAGATTATCTGTATCATTTTGTGTGATGTATGAAGTGTTTGTTGATGTGAATTGTGAATAAGAGTAGAGTAGAAGAGCGATAATGTGCAGTTTCACTTGCGCATAAAGGATCTGTGTTGCGAGTGTGAGAAAAACATAGCAAAAGTGTAGAATCAGTCTGTAGGACAGCAGATCAAATATTCTACTTAACCCGAACTATAATTAGGCATATGTAGATGTTATTTTTATTTGTTCAAACTCTCATATGGTTTTAATTTGATTCTCTTTGTAATTCAATGAGCCTTCCCTTTGAGCAATGAGCTCTAGGCAATGTGCATGAATGCAAGTGCATTCCCCATATTGTAAATTTCATTTGAGTATACTCATATCAAATTGTGGATTGGCCATCCACCGTGGTTTTTCCCCTAACAGGGTTTCCACGTAAAATCCTTGTGTTATGGTGTTGTGTTCATTTACTTCATGTTTATGCATTATGGTTGAATGTTGTTAATGCTCTGAAGATAAAGGTTAATAAAGTTAATTTTTGCACAAAATTGATTCACCCCCCCTCTCAGTGTAGCTTGTTTCCAACACAAAGAGAAGGAATTTTGTGCCATTTAGGGGCTTACCTTGATCAAACTCTATGTTAGTGTTGCTACTTCCAAAATGGCAATGCCAATGATAGAAATGATAAGTGATATGAAGGAATGATGAATCAACAAAGTGTTGCAACTCACCACTCTTCAATGGCTTCCTTGAAGTATTGAATTCATGCATATCACCTCAAGGTCTTGGATATTGCTTTCTTGAATGCTTGAATTGCTTGGAGACCTACAACAAGGGTCAGCCTTCACAAACAATAATGACATGAACATACATGAACTCAAATAGTATTTTACATGATGTTTGGATCTTGAATTGTTGCAATGAATCTTTAAAATGTTTCTCTTGACTTTCTCTTTACAATAATTCTTGTTCTTAATGTTCACTTGTTGCTAGATAGATCTTGTTAAATTTCAAACACTACAATAACTAGGTATTTATATGAAATTATTCTAATTTCCAAAAAATTAGATCCTAATAGTTGACCTTTGCAAATAGAATTTCAAATGTTAAAATACCAAAACTGACATATTCAAATTTTGAGCCTAATAAAATAAGGAGACAAATTCGCCCAAGGGTGTCCCAGCCCTAGCCCTATTTTTCAAGGATTTAGGTGTTAGGGGTGAAACATTAAATAAATGCATTTTTTCTATGATTTTAATTTGTTCAAGGTAAAAATAGGCCCTGAAATGCATAATTTAGAAAATTAGGAGGTCAAATAAGCTCAATAATTTATGGGGAGAAAAACATAGTGTGAAATTATCAAGAGTGATCATTTACGACGCTACACCTCACATCTCACAATTGAATAATTTCCTAATTATTTAATTAGCTAATTTTCCTCCAACTTGCACATGGAATATTCCATTTTCAAAAAAGGGAATATTCTCTTTTCAAATATCTTCCCTCCAAAATATCTTAAAATATCTTCCTTAAATAAGGGGATCATCTTTAGTAAATTGAATCTTTCATTTAATCTCATCCCTTGATCTACATCCTCTGGTCTCCATCGTTGATCAAACCTTCATGAAATCTGTAAAACATATTGGAGTTGAGAAGATACAACTTCATAGGAGCCCAGTGACCTCTGCAAGCAAAAAATACTTGTTACAAGGAGAAGCAAAGATAAGCAACCAAGAGAATGCTCAAGAATGTGGAGCAATGCATTCACCCAAAATGTAAAATGAATAATGATACAAAAGATAGTTTTCAACCACATATAGGTGAAAACCCTAAAAAGGAAAACCCTAGGCTTGCACAATAATAATTAATAAAGTAATTAATTATTATGCACCTAATGTTAGCTTAAGTGTAAAAGAGGTAAAAGGGAACTTTAAGTAATTAAACAAATATTATTTAATTAATAAAGTAAATAACCAATTACTCTAACACCCCCCCTTAAGCTATACTTAGGGAGAAGCTAAAACCTAGAAGAAGCTACTGAAAGCAAAAGCAATGGGTCCCAGAAACAAGGCCAGATCAGGTACCCATGTACAAAACCGATGCAAACTAAATGAAACGGGGTAAAGGAGAAAACCCAATGGGAACAAAAGTCCTCCACAGAATAGAATTCAAGGAAGGAATGCAATGCACTAATGAATGAAGGATAGGAGGTGGATAACATGATACCCCCCCATAGACAACTTCTATCATATAAGTACATGTACAATGGTCTCCATAGGAGAGATAGAAAGAGAGAAGAAGGCCCCCCCAAAATGAAGAAACTCCTGTCACAATGGTAGATGCCTGATGTAGAATCCAAAAGGAGATCCTGAAGCGGCAAATGATATTCCTCCCCTTGGGAAGAAATGGATCCAAAGGACGATGTCGAAGAAACCTTGTGAAGAATGATGAACCAATTTGTCTCAAGATGTGTGCCATGATAGGATGCTGAAGAATCTCACTGTTTGAACTGAAAAAAATGATGCCAAATCCAAACTGATGTGGAGAATCCTGAAATGCAACCTCTGAATGCATGGATAATGGTGGGCAAACAGTGATAACCTGACTGTCAAGGTAGAGGAGATAAATGTCCTCAAAATAATCCTCCAAATTTGCAATATAGGACTCCACAAACAAGAAAGATATGTCTGCAACATAAGAGTCCAAAGTAGCTATGTCTGGAAGATGTATGATTCCCTGCTACACCGAATCAAGAACAATAGGAGATGTTGATGAAGTCTCAGTCTGAAGAGTAGGAACTGTGAGACAAACCTCTGATCCATCGGAACATGTAAGGGTGTCTAAATACTCAAGCTCCTCTAAAGTATCATGATCAAAGGGTGTATTCTCTCTCCAAGCAATGGGTAAGAGACAATCTGAAGCAGGATCCTCTGAGAATGGAGAGATATTTGGGTCTCCATAGATCTCCCAAAGACGTGTCCAAAGTGGGTGAGGACAATCAATGTCCGATATAGCCAACACAGTGTCATGATCAACACTAAACAATATAGGTCCTACTATGTGATTTCTAATGATATCCCATGCTAATTTTCCCTTTGAAGTGGCTGGTTCAGGTATGAGATCATATAAATAAGGCAAAATATTAAGCCACCTACAATGTGTAAGTAAACCCTTTGCCCATGACTCATAATTACCCCGTTCCATAATTACAATTGAAGGGTGAGTAGAAAAACCCATGATAACTCTTCAAATGAAAAATTCAGAGACTAATGATCTCAGCAATGATAAATCATATCAACACAACCCATCCAACGCAAACAAAACCCATGTAGGAGCCAAAATGACCAAGTAATTGAGCAAAGTGTAAAAAAACACAAAGCTGAATAAAAAATACTTGGTAAATATTCTGATAAAATAGACTATAGATCTAGAAATATCACTGTAACACCTTTCCAACGCCTATTCGTTTGCACAAAACAGAGTTCGGACGCAAAAAATATGCCCCCGGGAGTGAAAAACTCAAGTTCTGACTTTGACTAGCAAAAACGACTGCAAAATGACAAAATCAGAAAAAATTACCAGTACCACCGGAACGACGCAAGAACCAAATTTCCGACGATATCTCATTTTCGAAAATCCAAGAAAAAATGCCCATTTTACACCTGATTTAGTGCAAGTTGCTCAAAAAAGGTCAAAAAAAACCTTACACAGCCCTCAGGGGCTAAAAAATCCTTCGGCCCCTGGTCACATTGATGACCAGGGGGCTGGCGGATAGGATCTGGGCATGCGGCCCCTGGTTCTGCATATGACCCTGATGCTATCAGGGTAAGCCCTCAAGGGTTGTCGGCAGGGTGCTAGTCACCCACATGACCTGGTCGAATGGTAGAAGCCTGCGGGGCTGGGTTGCGCGGGCGGAGCGGCAGTCGGCGCAAGCGGTGGCAGTGGCCGACAGGGGCGGGGGTTGGCAGAGTAGTGCCTGAGCGGTGCCTGGGCGGCATGGTGGCTAACGGGTGGTGCATCGGCGGTGTATACACGCAACGCAAAAAAAATCAAAAACCTTAGATTTTTTTAATTTTTTTTTTGTGATTTTTGTGCAGATGGAGTGCCTTGGGGCCGTACGGCCAAAACCCTAAAAAAATTTTGCTTCCCTAGTCGACTGTAACCAAAATCGATGAATTGACAGTCGATTTAGGGGTTTTTGGGCGCTACGAATCCAATGGCACTGTCCGTTTGGGGCCAAAGTGAACCCAAAAATAGGAGTATGCTGAATCCACCCAAAAAACCTTAGAACCCTAGATCTGCTTCTAATTCAAAAAACTCAAAACAAGAACAAGCAACTGCAAATCTGAAGCTCTAATACCATATTGGAGTTGAGAAGATACAACTTCATAGGAGCCCAGTGACCTCTGTAAGCAAAGAATACTTGTTACAAGGAGAAGCAAAGAGAAGCAACCAAGAGAATGCTCAAGAATGTGGAGCAATGCATTCACCCAAAATGTAAAATGAATAATGATACAAAAGATAGTTTTCAACCACATATAGGTGAAAACCCTAAAAAGGAAAACCCTAGGCTTGCACAATAATAATTAATAAAGTAATTAATTATTATGCACCTAATGTTAGCTTAAGTGTAAAAGAGGTAAAAGGGAACTCTAAGTAATTAAACAAATATTATTTAATTAATAAAGTAAATAACCAATTACTCTAACAAAACAAACCCTTTCCTTCAATTTGAATTCATTCACAATCCTTGGAGAATTCACGATCTTTATGAGCTTGTAAATTCATCATTTTGAGCATTTGAGCTATCATTATGAGTCAAGATATTCATCAACAAGCTTTTACAATATGGGTTATGCACAATTGAGCAATCCACATATCAAATTATCATAATTCAATAATGGAGTACTAGGTTTGCATGTATCTTTTGAGTAATTTGATCTTTATATAATTATATTTTTTATTTTTGTTTTATTCATTTAATTCATTACATTCAACTTCATTAGTTAATAGGTGTAAGATCCCTTAATTCTAGGTGTTTGATGGTTTCTAACCCTAATTGCTATAATATATCTTTTTAATCATTTCCCATTATTCTTGTTACACAATAACAAATTAGCTCTTCTATTTTTCAAATCAATGAATTTAGATGAGGGAAACCTTGATGATCCTCTTGAGGAGAGTGATCCACCAAGTTTTGAACCCAGTGCTTTTCCTTGCACCACACTTGTTGTAGTTCCTTTAGCGTATTGTATGTCTTTTTTTTATGATGAGAAATATTAAGATGCATATAATTTTCTTTAAATCAGCTTGCATGTTTCATACTTATTGTGTCTTTGTGTTTTTTCTTACACATGATGTGATCTCATGTGATGTGTTGCTTGGTGTGTATTTGTGTTTGTTAGTTTTCTTTGGATGACCCTTGTTGTTCTTGATTGGCACAATGATACAAAGAAAATAAATTTGTTGTATCTTTATTTATATTTATATTGTGAACATATTGTTTGTGTTCATTTTTGGAATGATGCAAAGTGTTGATACATTTAGGTCTCTTCCATGCTAACCCAAAAGCATTTATGTTGTCATTCCTTCATTGTGTTCATAGTTCCACAAGTATTCAGGGAATGATGTCGATTTCAAGCATGATCATATTATATATTATCTCTGGTCTATATTGACCCCAGATATATTGATCCCTTATGTATTATTTTTGTCTTGTTATGTGGCTTTATCTTGGGGAAACCCCTTTTCATGAGCTAGCTTTGATTGGGAACATATTATTGGCATAGGGTTTCCAATAATCCCTCATGGTCTTACCATTTTTCATATATTATTTTATTCTACCTTAAAGTAAATTGATCTCGATTGGCATTAGTGTTGGAAGAATAAGGAGTTTTTCATTGATGTTGTCGTTGGCAACATGACAATGAGGAATAAGCACAAGGTATACTATTATGCTTTGTAGTGTTATCATTGATTTCAATATTTTATCTGATATGGAGATCATGGTGCAGATCATTTTGGTTGGTTCTAACATGTTTTGGGAAGACAATTTTGCAAGAAGGTTTGATCTGGTGAAGCCAATTGTGATAAAAAATGATTAAGTGTCAATTTTGCTAATTTTGTGTAACATGGAATTTAGTTTTTGGTTATGCACTGGTCTGCAAACTAAATTTTCTCTCTACTATTCTAGTATGTTTTTTTGTTTGGTAGAAGCATCTAATTTCCAAATTCCATCTTGTTTTGTCTTTTGGTTTGAAATTTATGAATGGTAGAAGTTCAGCCTAGCAGTTATAGCCATTTCCTGTACAATGCATATGAGTTGGAGAGTCTGCACTTCTCTACGGATAGGATTTTGAATTTACAAATTTAATATGTTGATAGATGTCAATAGAATGTGTGTTCCATATGGCATAGTGTTTTTAGGTTCATGTGTCTGAATATGGGTATACAATTGTAATATTTTTGTATTAGGTCTTTTGTGATGCCAACCTAATACGTGTGAAGGTATGTGAAGATTAATTAAGTATTGCAAAGTTATGTGGGAGCTATTATAGGTCCATGCCAGCCTATCTCAAATTATTCTAAGGATTGAATCTTGGTGTGAGATTTTTGTGGAAGGATTTGATCCAACAAGTCATATATTGTATATTTTATATGCTACATCTAATTAGGCTGACCTAATTGATGTTATGCTTGAAGCAGATATATAAGCTAGATCATTTTCGATGCTTTGAGATATGAGAAACATGTAAGTGATGTGAATGATGTGAATTGAGTGAATACACTATGAATTTAAGTTGTGAATGTTGAGAAGAATATTAGAGTAATGTGAATGCAAAGGAAAGTTGAGTGTTAGATCAAAATCAGATGAAATGTGTAAAGTCAGTTTATTCATCTTCATTGGAACTTTATGTCATGTATATGACATATGTTATTGTAAAAGTTCAATCTAATATATAAGACGTAATATTTCTTCTATATCTCTTCCATCAGTGGATAGTGATTCCACTTGGACAACAAGTCCATCTGAAATGAGCACTTCTATAAATATCCTATAACTGATTATAATATATTGTGAGCTAGTCCTCACTGTGGTTTTTCCCATTTTGGGTTTTCCACATAAAAATCCAAGTGTTCATGTGTTATGTGATGTTGTAAGATTTTTTATGCTTTCTTTCATTTACTACAATTGAATATGCTATGTGGATTGGATGATTAAATGTTTGAAAGGTTTTTAAAAATATTGATTCACCCTCCCCCCTTAGTATTACAGGTGTTCAACAATTACAAATTAATTTAAGGTGGGGGAATGCGTTCTATTATGTGCTTCACTTTATTCACACATGTTGAGCTTTGTGATGTATTTTGGCATATTGATCACTTTTGTATCACCTTATCAAAATTTTCATTCTAGTATGGTTGACATGAGAATGCACCTAGTGAATATCAGACTTCACTAGCCCTTGTGTGTTTCTCATTTGATATTGTTGCAAAAACTCACCTAGTGAATATTGGACTTCACTAGCCTGTGTTGTTTCTTCTCAAAAGATCACTTAGTGAATATTAGACTTCACTAGCCTATGATGCTTTTGGCTCATGGGTCACCTAGAAAATATTGGAGTTTGTTAGCATGCGATTCATGAATGCCTTGGGTATGGATCCTAGTAAGATTTATGTGGAGCTTGCTAGTCTGTGATTGTCATACCCCTTTTTGCATTGTGTTTTATGTGTTTTCATTATGTTAGTCTTATTTTTTTATCAATTATGATTTGTGTTTGTTATGCTACATTGCACTTTATATGTGTGTTCCTTTGTCCTATAATGTTTTTCCATGGGATCTTGATCCTAGGGGCTAGCCCATCCCATAAATTTGATGTCATCCTATCGCTTCAATGTTTGGATAGTTGAACCCTTCTTGGCTTATCCTTACTTTGGTGTGAGTCTGAGGATAATTCATTCTCTCATTAAAGTGGGGGCTAAATGTAGCATCATAAATTATCACCCTAGACAATTTCACACCAGGTTTAGCTCCCCCTCATGTTCCTCCAAACCCAATTATGTGTTTAATTTGTTTGTTTCATAATAATCTTTGGAAAATCAGAGGTTGAATTGGGATTAAGGAATTAATATTTATTTATTGATGCTTAAGGCCCCAAAATAGGTTTGGACTAGGCCACCCAACGCCTCTGTCCCACTTATTTATCTCCCAATTCAAATATGTCGATGTCAACATTTTAACATTTAGAAATCCAATCATTTTTTAGTTGTCAATAATTAATTTATATATAAATACAAGTATTTTTCACCATTTGAAATCCTAGTGAAATTAATTGAGCAATTGAGCATCCTAAAAGTAGTCAAGAGAAAAATTAGTAGAATTATAACAACATTATTTCAGTTAATCATCATGTTAGCAATGCATCATATGTTCATGTGAGTTTATGTTTCATGTCTATTTGTTTTGTGAGTACTAACACTTGTAGGAATTCAAATCAAGCATCCAAATTCTCCTTGAAGGTGATGAGTACAATGAATTCAGTCCATCAAAGAATGTAAATTTGAGTGGTGAGTTATAACAATTGTCAATTTATCACTTTTTTATCATTTAGTCTTTTCACAACCGAGGGTAAGCTCTCTTTTACATCATCATAGCCATTGTGGAGGTAAAAAAGACAAAACAGGGTTTGACTTAGGCAAGCCCCTATATGACACAACTCTTTCCCTCTTTATGTGTGTAGGATGCAAATCTGAAGTGAAATTAGAGAGGATTGAATACCTAATTGTTCATTCAAGAATTCAAGTCTTGTAAGTCAACAAATTAGAGAAAGTGTATTTTATCAGTGATAGATGAATTTTTGACATTGAGTCCAGAGGAGAAAAACCTACAAACAAAGGCTAATTGATATCTAAATTCTAATTTTGAGTTTTTGTTTTTAGGTCCATGGTGCCCAACGCCCCTATCTAGCTATCCAAATCTTAGATTTATATGTTAGGTTCCTCTATATTTGCACTTTACTCTTTTGAACTTTGTTTCTTGCTTTCAATTTTTTATTTTTTAGAAATCATCTTTGTTTGATGCATTTTCATAGTTAACCTAGGTACATCTTTACATTTTCAAGTTAAATCAATTAACAATCAACTATTCAACACACACACACACACACCAAAGGACTAAAAGCCCGACCCACCATTTTGTCTCTTCCATTGAGGTTAGTATCCAAGTGGGTGTTCAAGATCATTTTTGTTCCTTTCCCTTGTGATATTGGAAGAAGAGTGATTTACTCCCTAGGTCCCTTTTCCAACATCACATATATGTCTCAATTTTAAGGATATCAGCAGGCATGTTTGAAGGATGATTATTCTCCTTTAGTAGATCAAATAGTGGATTATATCATTGGATATGAGATGATATCTATTATAGATGATTTTTTGAAGTTACAACTAAATTTTCATTAAAAAGTTGATCAAAATAAGATAACACTTACAACCTCACTAGGAACCTTTTGTTATGTGGTAATGTATTTTGGATTAAAGAATATAAAATTGATGTAACATAGGGCTATGACCCATATCTTCCATGATATTAATCACAAAATGGTGGATACTTACCTAGACGACTTACAAAATTCAAGAGATCATAACATATAAAGGACCTCAACATAATATTTACAAGGATACATAAGTATAAAGTCGAGTTAAATCTCGAGAAGTGTGTTTTTGGGGTAAATAGTGGAAATTTTGTTGGATTTATTGTTTCTTGTTGAAGAATTGATGTTAACCTAGTGAAAGTAATTTTTTTCTGGTTGAAACCCCTCCTACTAATGAATCAATAGTTATAAAATTCGTAGGTCAATTGGGGGCAATTCAATGCTTCATACCAGACTTAACTTTAAAAATTCAATTGATAAAGAAGGATGTTGGAATGATATGGACAATGGATTGCTAAATGGTGTTTGATTGAAATTGAAAAATTTCCTTCTCACTCCTCCCATGCTCATTCCACCTAACATGATTGACCTCTTATTCTTTACTTCAAGGCTACAAAAATATCAATGACATACATGTTAGCATAAGAAGGTGATGACAAAAAAGAGTGAACTATTTATTTCATTATTCGAACCTTATTCAATTATGAGAATAATTATACCAAAGTAGAAAAAGAGTCCTTGGTTCTAGCTTTTCCATGTAGATTTTGTGTCACCATATGCTAAATCAAGAAACCTGATTCTTCATCAAATCAAAGACATTACAAAATTTTCTTATACAACCAATGTTATTGAGAATAGTCAGATATTTTTTACTCTTCTTAGTGAGTTTGAATTAATTTATATTATCAAAAAATCTATAAAGGTGAAATTGACCATCAATTGGCTAACAAACAATCAAGTCACCCAAGAAGAGACAATAAATAATAATTTTATAGATGAAGGAATATATATGCAATAGACCTAGAAAATTATGCATCATATTATTGGAATAAGGATACTATTCATTATCAAGAAAATACTTCTTACTCTTAAAACATGACTCCTTTAGTTAAAACGCAAGTATGAATTTTAGCTTCAAGGTATTTGATGATCAACAACCTCTTATATCAAAGAGGTTTAGATGAGATTTTTCTTTAATGAATTAACTAAGAAGAAGCACATAAAATCTTAGAGGAATTTCATAGTGGCATATGTGGAGGATATTATAGTGGGATGCCACCACATGGAAAATTTATCGCTTAGGTTATTTCTAGCCTAATCTTTGCTGGGATGTAATCAAGTTTTAAAAGAGTTGTTCAAAATGTCAAATGTATGTTCATTTCCATCATATAACTATTCAAGATCTCCAACTGATTGTTACAACTAGGCCTTTCTCCACATGGGAATTAAATTTGGTTGGGAAAATATCTCCACCCTTAATTGATGGTCATACTTTCATCATAATATCAACTAAATACTTTACCAAGTGGGTATAAGCCATGCCCTTAAGAATAGTTTTGGTAATGATAGTCGCAAAGTTTATCTTAAACCAAAACATTTGTAGGTTTGAAATTATGCAAGTCATTATCACATATAATGCTTTAAGAATAGTTTTGGTAATGATAATCGCAAAGTTTATCTTAAACCAAAACATTTGTAGGTTTGATATTATGCAAGTCATTATCACATATAATGCTTTTTCATTTAAGAGTCCAACTGTAGGAGTTATGTGAGATTAAATATTTTAAAAATATATATTTCAATTTATTTCCCTCAAAGAAATGGGAAGGTAGAAGCAACAAATAAAATGTTGAAGTCCATTTTAGTCAAAATTACCAAAATCATAAAATAGATTGACATCTACAATTGTATCCTACTATTTGGTGTACACGACTAGTGTTCAAACACTAACAAGAATAACCCCATATGCTCATACTTTTGGATCAAAAGTATTTCTACCACTAGAAATTGAATTAAAAAGTCTCATAGTGTCTTTACAAGGACTTTTAGACAATAAAAATTATCAAGCAATTAGGCTAGAAAAGTTGGAAAGGATAGATGAAATAAGGTTGAGTCATAAAAAGGCATGAATCTTATTTAGTAAGGGTAAGAAAGTAGTTAAACAAGAAATTTATCCTTAGACCATTTAAGGTCAAAGACCATGTGCTCATAATTGACAACTTAATTGATAAAAGAGTTAATGAGGGTTGAAAATTAGACCGAATAGGATAGGTCCATACTTGGCTAAAGAAGACATCTACAATGACACATATCTCTTACACACAATTGAAGGGGAGGAATTTATAGAAATAGTAAATATTATCTATTTAAATAAATATTATGTTTAAACTTTTAAAAAATAAGTAAAATAGCTAAAAGAAAATTAATTTTTTTAAGTATATATTCCAAAAAATAGAACATTGCATTTTTATTTTGTTCATCATTGCATTTGTTACTAGTTGACTCTTATTTGATTTTTATCTTATCAAGGAGTTTAAATTTTTCTAGTATATATTTCCTTTACTAAACTAAAGACTCTCAAAAATCATCATGGCCATTTCCCCTTTACATTTTGAAAAATTTCAAATAATGTCAACTCAACTTTAAATTGATTCTAGTCTTAGCTATTATTCAATGAATTTTAAACAACAATACTATAGTACCTAATATAAGGAAATAGGTAGGTCTCTTCTAATTCTATTCAACAACTTAGTCTCTTACTTGTCCAAAAAGTTTGGTGGGCCAAAGCAATAAAAATATATGTGTGCAAAATAAAATAAAATAAATTGTTGATGCCCATACTCTCAAGTGAATAGTCTAAGATCAAAGCTATGGGCAGATATCCATCATAGAAATGAAATAAAAGTAAAAAGAGAGATAAATGTATATATAAGTAAGGCACATACATGCACAAGCTACGTAAAATCGAGTATCTAGCTTACTTTCTAACACTATCTTTTACTAAAAGAGTTAATCCGCTATCTCAAGTTTGACCTATTGTCCATCTCTTTTGGTTTAAGTCAAGAAAGTACCAACAAATTTTGTTGTTTGTTTGCATTAAAAATTAATCTGTGGTTAATCTCGATAAGGATCAGTCTTTACCATTTTGTATAGTTTAATCTAAATTGTTCCATATTGATTCCATATTAATTCATATCTCAAAATTTTAGTGAGTCACCTTATGCTAGTCAACCTATAATTCCGTAGGTCAAAAATTTTATCAAGAGAAACTATGATGTAAGTATCACATCCATATCATAGAAAAATAGCATCCCCAAAAATTAAAATAGCATAAGTATACATTGAATTTCATTTGATATAGTCTTATACATTCATATTTTTCACATTATATTCATTTCATTTATATCAAAATATTTACAAAAAAGGGTGAGCATACCATCGTAAGTGTACAAACATAAAAAACTATACTTAAACATGTTCTATAACCATTTATGGGCACATGGGAGAATCACAATAAAAGATGTTAGAATAGTCTCAATAAATAAAAAAGTCCAAATGTTTATGTACAAGTTACCTTGTCAAGTGAGCCAAAAGACTAAAGAGTGCACATGAGTGTGCATATCTCCATGTGCAAGGGGGCAAGTGAAAAATATCAAAGCAATAAAGATAGGTCTCTCAAATACATCAAGGTTGATTTCATTGTAGCAAGTGAATATATAACTCATTTTGTTCAATTTTACTTTTGTAGGGTAGCTTTTTTCTTTTTTTCTTTAGTTATTCTTGTAATTCATCAAGGTGGAATGAGATGAAATAGTTAAACAACAAACCACAAATCAACAATATGTTCTCTCATCCCTATTTTACACTTTCAATTAATCATTTTTTAATACACTTGATCCAGTTTGTCAAAAAAATATAGGTTAAGAACGAGCGATGGAAGCAAGCAGAAAGGTAGTATATCTCAAACCACACATTCAAGGTAAATTCTTTCATCATTTTTTTTTAATTTGTATTTTACAAACTATCATACTACACATGATTAACTAATGTTTTTGTAGGTTCAAATGTAGGACAACAACAACAAAGGTATGTGTAGGTCCCACAATGTCAATATTCAAGAATAATATCTACCTACTAAGTAAATTATTGTACCTGAAGGGGAAAATATGTAAGTGCTCAAAAGTGCACAAGTTGAAATGGTAATTTGATGATGATCTGGCACTCTAACTCATGACCCGTGAGGCTTGAATTACACATCCTCTCAACATTTTCTATCTTGATGAAAACTCTTGCATTACTCGTATCCCCTTATTTATCTTGTTCAACCATTAAATTGGGTTTCAAGTACTTGTGCAATGTTAAATACCTTATGTAGACCTTTGACTAAAAGATAGCTTGGGAGATTGTAAGGTTGCATAGGTGACCTACCTTAATTTGTAGGGTGTCACCTAGGCGACCTATGAGATTGTCCCTTGCTTTGTGATTTTATTCACACTTGATAAACTTATTTTCATATTGATACTCTAAGAGTTAAACATTTTTTTTGAGTTTTGATTATGATTATGAATTGTATGGACATTAATGTTATTCTTAGAATAGATAAATTTTATATGAGATCATTGAGATGATGATGACGACTATGGTTTATTTATACTATTTATGTGAATGGTTATAAGACAACGTAATTTTTTAAATTATGACTTAATTTTAATAATATTATTGTAAGTTTTATTACCAATCTAATTTCAACATGGTAGTGGTGATTTGAATAAGAGTGTTTGATCATGGTAAAAATTAGAAGAAGAAAAAGTTATATATATATATGGAGGAATTGACAACCCAACAACATGGATCAGCTTGGCTTGGACACCATTTGCATGAGCACAATAATCAATAGGACGAGCCCCTATAACCTCCAGGCCTCCATGGGGCCCCCACCCCATTTCGGTAGGGTTAATGGGGTTTGAACTCTGGTGGGTGGACTACCACACAATTAGAGTGGGCAGTTGCACCACTCGAGCTAAACCTCAGGGACTAAAAGTGAAATATTATTATAAGTCAAATGTGAATTGTGTATAATTATAATAATAGATTTAAATTGGGATTATTTTTATTAAAGTTGATTTTGTGGAATATGATGTCTTTAAAAAAATTGATTATTATTGTTGCTTCAATTATTTTATGGGATATAATGATCCTTGCTAGCAAATATGCAGGTAATTCCATTACCAAAAAAAATGTTTAGAGGCCTTGAAATTTTTTATTTTGATTCCTTAGTGAAACCTTAACCTTAATTCATGAGAGGACTAAGGTCTTCATTGATGAAAATATTGTATAAATATGGAAGTTCTTATTTGTAACACCCCTTTGTTTGGCTTTATGGACTGGACAATGTGTCCTTGTTTTTCTTTGATTTATGTTTCTGGATATTCAGATACTTTATCTTGTGTGTGTATTTGGTTGCTATTCATTGAGTGATAGACTATATTATGTGATATGATTTGATTTATCTGATGCTTTAGTTTACATACTTTAATTGGTGTAAAGATGTTAGTTGATATAACATGTAATTGCTTATAAGAATATTTGATGTATGTTGTGGTGGGTTTAAGTAATCCCAACCTTGTAGCCTTAGAGGATGTTGTTAATTTGTAAGTGAATGTGTGTGTTAATTACACTTTATATAAAAAAAATTGGTTCGCTTAATTCATTAATTACAACTTCCTTTAGGGTTACATGGCGGGGCATTACACATGGTTTCAGAGCCTAGGTTTAAACATTGGGTTCTCTGGGTACATTTGTGCCCACTGTGTTGTCTCTGCGATTTGTCAGTGGAATTGTTAAGTGATCACATGTTCATGGATTTTATCTTAGCATGATGTAATCTGTGGAAGAGAGTAGTGTGTAAGTAACCTGATATAAGGTTATGGTTGGAAATTTTTGATACGTATTCCATGGGTTATGGAATTTGATGTTCCTATGGGATTATGTATGTAGGTGTACCCCTGTAAATGAAAGAAACCAGTAATTGTATCTTGTTTGAGAGTTGTGGATACACTCCGGGTCATGTGAATTGTGTGCTCACTCCACATCACATGAGGGTTGTTATCATTCTTGTTGGATGTTGTTTCCTCCTTCCTCGTTTGGTGGCTAGTATTTAGTCACATAGTGATGTACAGTGTAATTTTAAAGATTGTGAACTTTCTTTTGGTTATTGATGATTTGTTTTTGATTGATTCTGAGGGCCGACACTTTGTTATATTTGATTGTGAAGGTTTAGCCACAACTTGTGATCTTATTTTCTTATAACCCTAGTGGTTATGAATTTTATTAAGTGTTGAAATTATGCGTATTTATTTCTTTATTATTGAAATGAAACTTTAATTTTCTCTTCTTTATGAACTTGGTGGCTAAGCTAATTATCTTTGTTGTTTTCATGTCGGCTATGTGTCGCATTGTGATTCCTCTCCAAGGATGTATGAGACGGACTTGGTGATTGTGTACGAGGAAGTAGATGCAGGAAATGTTGAAGATGGGGGTATGTGAGGTTGTTATGCAGCTATGACCCACTACTTACCTATGTGTGATGACTATCTCTTGGAGGCTGATCACCTTACACAACAAGAGACAGGTCATGGTGGTCTTATTTGGATGGTTTCACTTTAAGTATGACCTAACACCATCAAGCCACTGGTTTGATGTTAGATTTAGTTGTGATGGTTAGTTGTTCTTGTTCATGGATCCTTTTATCATGGATTGGTATGCCACTTTCCGGTGTCTAGTTGGACCCTGGTGTAGTCTTGTGATGGTTTCTGGTGTGTGTATTTGTACATATGTGTATTATGTATGATAATCCATGGTTATGTATTTTTGGAGACTTGGTTGGTGGTTGCTTCACCAAGTTGTCGTGGTTGGATTCACACTGTACTTGGCTGAGTTGTATACGACACAGGTAGTTGTTGTTCATGTGTTGAGGTATGGAGTGGCTCAGTTTGGAACCCTTGGTTACGTGTGATGGTATGAATTTTGCACTAAGGGATTTTGCTGGCTTCCATGAGTAAGCCCAACCCTTGGGGGGGAGAATGTAACACCCCTATGTTTGGCTTTATGGACTAGACAATGTGTCCTTGTTTTGCTTTGATTTATGTTTTTGAATGTTTAGATACTTTATCTTGTGTGTGTATTTGGTTGCTATTTATTGAGCGATAGACTATATTATGTGATGTGATTTGATTTATCGGATGCTTTAGTTTACATGCTTTAATTGGTGTAAAGATTGTTAGTTGATATAACATGTAATTGCTTATAAGAATATTTGATGTATGTTGTGGTGGGTTTAACTAATCCCAACCTTGTAGCCTTAGAGGACATTGTTAATTTGTAAGTGAATGTGTGTGTTAATTACACTTTATACAAAAAAAAATTGGTTCGCTTAAGTCGTTAATTACAACTTCCTTTAGGGTTACATGGCGAGGCATTACATTATTTACATTTAATTTGTATTAAAATTTATTTTGAATTATATGTATGAGAATCTTGGGTTGCAAGTTGTCCTTATGACGAATTTTAGATTTGATCTTAAAAGGAACTTTAAAATGTCTTAAAATATCTTTTTTTTAATGAATTAAGTAAAAAAAGTCCCTAGGATGATTATTTTTTGAGGCATAAATTTTGATATTTAAACAAGATTTGATCCTCTCAAAGTCCCTTAAAAATGTGATGAGATTTATCTTGGTGAAGAAGGAAGTGTGACTTGGTGTTATCCAATCCTTTTATACCAAGTTTTGTATGAATTTTTTTTACAAGTGTGTCTTTATTTATTTATATCCCCATTATTGAGTTTTAGGGGATTATTAGTTTTTGTTACTAAGAGGGTGTGAATTCTTGGGAGATTGGAGTTTGAAAGAGAGAAAGCTTGGAGAAGAATTTTTTTGAGGGATTTTCAATAAGGAGCATCTTTGTCATTTTGAAGGCCCTTAGAGTGAGAGTGGATCTTTCTCATTTTGAGTTAAGGGACTCTCGTATGTTGGGATTGAAAGAGCTATGGAGCCCCCCTCACAAAAAAATATATTAAATAAAATTTGGTATTTGATCACTTTATATATTTTTAATGTAATGGGAGAAATATGCATCCTTTGTGAAGAAATCTTAGCCTTGAGTGTCTATGTATGTTTATGTGTTACTATGTTAGAGGTGTTGTGTGGGGTTTTATTGTGGTTGTAGATATGGGAGGATATTGAGTGGTGTTGTAGAGGACATTAATATTTGATAGAGTTAAGTTATTGATATTTGGTGGAGTTGTTAAGCCTATGGGTGTTGTGCGTGATGTATGTATTTCTTTGTTGTATTGTGTGTATACCTCTTTTTTGTATCATATAAAAATTGGTTTCTACGAGGAACTCCTTGCTCAAGGCTGGACTTTTAAGCAATTTCTATGGTTGGGAGGTGAGCAAACCTCCACTAACTTGGATGAAAAACATTGTTTTATAGATTGTGAAGATAGAAAAGATGAAAAATATCATGAAAGCTTAATTTAAGGTTTGGAACCCTTTCATAAAGCCAAAAAGGTTAGTAAAACCCTCATTGTGAGGATGTGTTATGTATTACTATATTGTGAGAGTGTGTTACGTATTATTTGTGCATATTGACACTATTAAACTTGTTTAAAAAGACATTTTGAATATTGTAGAGAAATAAATAGTGTATTGGTTGTAAATACATTCATTGTTATAAGAAATCAAAATTTACAACAACTGAAATTGTTTAATTAGATTTAAAAAAATATTTCTATATTAAATTAAATTAAAAAATAAAAAATATAATTATATCATTTGTTGAGTTATACATGTCTTTTATAATATATATATTTTTATTTAAAATATGTAAAAAAAGATTATTACATTGAGAGGTGTTCTATAGTGGTAGCAAAGGATGGATTGTAGTAACATGAGTGAATTTTAAAAAATCTTACATTTATCTTAAATTTGACAATAATTTACATGTCAAAGTATTTAATAAAATAACACATATTATAAATGTAAATATATATTTTAATTTTTCTCAAATTATTTTATTTAGGAGAAGCATTTTTTAAAACTTGTAGTTCTGACAATTACTCCTTGAGCATCAACACATGTTTCTTGGCTTCCCCATGAAGGCATCCAGTGATATTATTATTTATGTCATGATGGGTTTTTTGTAAATTTTATTATGCTTCATTAGCATACTACATATGTTTCATGTTGAGTATTAAGTGGTAAATTTTGTTTATGTTTGCACATGATAACATCCCTTCATGCCCTTCACAACTCTTATTTCATGATGATAGTCTTTTCATTATTAAATGTCATTTTGCATGCTCAGATCGTACATGACATATTCACATTCTTATACTTTAATCCTTATTTATCTTTTGCATGAGACTTGGTCCCACTTTCAGAGGGAAATTCTTATCACCAACTACACATACCTTTATGAAGTTACATTTTTTCTTTTGTGATCATTACATGCTTCATCTCTCAAACTAAATGTATAATGATATTGTAATGCCTCGCCAAGTAACCCTAAAGGAAGTTGTAATTAACGACTTAAGCGAACCAATTTTTTTTTTTTAAAGTGTAATTGACATACACATTCACTTACTAATTATCAACAACCTCTAAGGCTACAAGGTTGGGATTACTTAAACCCACACATACATCTTACATAAACCATAGCATTAAATTACTTTATGAAATGAGCATTAAATCAACATAAAGATATAACATACAATAATGAGATAAACATCCATGATATAAATTCATTAACTTAAACAATAGTTACATCTCTTATTCCCAGAATGAGGCAATAGTATAAATGTATTACAATTACAAAATTCTCCTCGCACACAAAAGAGGGATAAAATAACTTGTACAAATTGAAATATTACAATGCTTGAATTTAAAATAAGAATCTGTGAGTTGTCCAACTAGATGTGTTGCCACCAAGTACCGAAGATAATTGGGGACCCAATGATGTATGGTGCATGTTCCACCCAACCAAGTGGTACCCGAAGGCCCACCCCCCATGTTAGGAGATAGTAACAACATAACATGGACAAAGATCTACAACCACTAACCAAAGGTTGACTCATACTGACATAACCAAACAAATGAACTAAACAAGTGCAACTCACACATCACTAACATAGGTCACATTGCTTTTAGACATAAAATATATCAAGTATGTTCAGATAACCATACACATAAAAAAATTAACAGTTGATGTCCTAGACAGAGTGTCATCACACAATTAGTCATGAGATCTCCTCTGGGCATTCTTCATAGGCTCCGAAAATCCTGGTGACCTCAACCGAACCCCGGCCCCAATGCTCATTCATGCGGAATCAAATACCTCTCGTAAGGACAAGATAGATGACTATGCCTTTTGAGGCCTTCCCACTCATCCCAAGTCTAAACGAGCCCTTTTGTCTATGAGTGAGGTTAAATTATCTTGATTAGTGTGAAATGCATCCTAATCATCTAAGTACATTAATTTAGGTATCACTTGATTAAACTACTTCCAAAGGTTATCCAATCTTACCTCTTTGGGCTCCGGCCCCTAATGGAAGCCACTCTTCTATTTAACAACACACAAACAAACCATCTACCAAGGGAATCACAAGTGCATACAACCTAGGTATCATAATCACTCTATTTCTAGGAGGACAAATAATAGAACTCACCCCAACAATTGGAGGCAACCATAACACATAATCCACTCTTTTCAAAGGAGGTACAAAACATCCCCGTTCGTGGAAACCGATTAATTTACTGAAAAGACACCATGCACTACCCAAAAGAAAACACAACTGGTTGACATAAAGAATAGACAACCCTCATCCTCTAAGATCCTTTGGAAGACTTACAATTTTGGACTAACACTTAATCCCATTCCCAAAACACAACTTGATGAAAAGGTTACAAAAAACATTCAAGTCATAGTGCAAATTTAATATTAGGATTTCCTAAATCCATCATCAATCAATAGGTAACATTGACAAAGTCAAAGACACAATAACTGGGCTAATTCAAATAATCATATAACCCTATTACCTCTTTTATTATTGGAAGTCTACAACAATTAAACTCACTTCCCTTTATGAAATACAGAGAAAATAAACATTTAAGGTAATCACAAGGAAATTACTATTTTTGGACATTCTAAATCCATATCCCTTACATACTCCATTCACCATAATATAATTGTCTTAATAGAAAATAAATAAATTAAAGTAATTAATTACCTCTTCAATATAATTAATTCCTAAATTTACTTTTAAAAACAACATAAATCCATGCAAAAAAAATTATTTTAGTTTCACAACTAACACATCTAATTTTTACAATTTCTCAAATTACATAATAAACTCAACCACTTAAACAAACACACATTTAAATATATATTTATAAACTGAATATAATATATATTTATTTAAAAGTGCATAAATAATCTCATCCTTAATTTATAAACTAATTTTATAATTTTATTTTCAGAGTAATTAAATGTATTTTATTATTTTATATATATGTACCTATACATTGTATATATACAATATATATTTATATTTACATTAAATATATAATTAATATAACCAAATACACAATATATATATATATATATATATATATATATATATATATATATATATATATATATATATATATATATATATATATATTATACTGTATACATACTTAATACAAAATATCAAAACATAGGAAAAAGACGGACGAAACTCATAACAATCCGCACTTAATAATGGTGGACGAAAAACTCCATTTCTAGATTTTCGTTTCTTTTCTTAAGTTCTAAAAGAACAATAATATTTGGGGCAGGGTCGGTTGTGGCCGAACCCCCACCCCACCTCCATATACCCGCACCCCTTATGGGGGTTGCGCTACCCCAAAGGCAGCGCTCCCTCCACTTAGTGGAGGGCGTTGCCTTTTGAGGCAGTTGCACCTCCATTAAAGGGAGCGGCGGTGGCTTTAAACCCCCGCCCAAAAGAGCAAAAAGAACATAACAAGAGAAAACCAGTTTGTCAAATGACCATCCTGCATAGTCCGTCGTACGACGACATTAAAAAAAAAAATTAAATGAATTCAAAAAATATATATATAAATAAATAAATTTCACAAGGAAAACAGATTGAAAAAATTATTTTGAAGCATTCACCTACAGGTGAAAATATGAAAATTTTCCAAAGAACAATCCAAAATTTACAAAAGTTTAAAACTAAATCATTTTAATCAATTTTCCCCCAATTCAAAGACAATAAAAGAACAAGAACTAAGAGGAATCTAGATTACAACCAGAAACTTTCAAATCCTCTAGATTTCTCCACCCAATTTCTACAGAGGTTTTTGAAAATAAATTTGTTTTTACAACATTGAATTAAATCTTCTAAAACAAATCTAAATGTGTTGTTTTACCCATAAGTTTGATTTAATAACAAAACAAACAATTTTATCAAATGAATTAAATTCTACAAATGATTTTTACAATTTCCCTGAAGAAATTTCACGGAAACAACAAAAGCTTCTAAATTCATTTATTTAATTTCTTTCTTCTAATAACAAATTCTTTTCTAAAACATATTTAACAACCAATTCTTTAATCACTACAATTTTGAAAGCAACCAAGAACAATACAAAAACCATAGAAGAAAACCTGAGTCAAGAAACTCCAAGTAATGAAGATTTTGATGCAGAGCCTCCTCCAAAACTTCCACAACTTCTATCCAACAATCCAGTGATTCCAACCAAAAAAACAATCAACAAACACAATCAGATTCCAATGTAACTCCACAGCCAAGAATTTCCCAAAACCATCATTTGTGTAAATTTTTCCAAAAATATCCTCACTTGTGAAAAAACTTCTCCTCTCCAAAATTCTCTTTGTAAATGAATTTGCAACAAACTCTTTTAATTAATTAAACTTATATTTGCAACAAACTCTTTTAATTAATTAAACTTACACATGTTGGCATAATTGAAAATATCCTCAACAACCAAATCTAATTTTATATTTAATTTTAAAATTTCTAAATAATAAATTGATTCCAAAAATTGAAAATTAATTTCCCAAATACAAATTCAATTCCAAATTCTAATTTAATTCCCACTAATTGAAATAAAATTTCAAAATGAATTAAATTATTTTCTTTATTTTAATTTACTTAACATCCAATTAATTAATTAATTTAATTATTTAATAACTAAATTCATCCCCATGGATTAAATTAAATTTAATTAATTAATTTAAATATAAACTTATATCTACAATTTCAATTTAAAATTAAATAACCATCAGCATAATTTAATACAATAATTCTAAATATTTATTTTCAAATCAAAAATCTCTTTAGAATTAAATAACAGTAAAACATGGCAAACAATGACTCGACACATACGACTAACGACACACTATGGCTAAGGTGTAGACTTGACACAAGTTACCTAACTACTATCTCCCATTCAACTTAACTGTTGGATCGACACGCTCAGACCTATGAAACCAGGTGGAATCGATGGCATGTACCTGCAATCCTGAAAACCAAGTAAACAACAACATATAATATAAACATCATAAAATACACACCGTGAAGAGGAAATCACAGAATCGCAGGGTGCTCGCAAGCGAGTGATGCGAACCCGCCCCCTTCACCAATACACTCGTTTTAACTGACATTTCCATCATACTCAATAATCTCATATGAAATCACATGTTATTTCTACTAATATCATTACACCAATTAAAGCATGTAAAATAAAACATCAAATAACCACATCACATCACATAAAATAGTTTGTCGCTCTATAAATAGTGATCAAATACACACAAGATAAAGTATTTGAATCTCCAGAAACATAAATCAAAGCAAAACAAGGACACACTGTCCAATCCAAAAAGCAAAACGGAGGGGTGTTACAGATATTATGCATACAATTTAAGAGTGGCACACATTTTATATATATATGGTTTGGGTGACACCTTCAAGAGTCCTACACAATCACTAACACACCATGGATTCAAGTGTAAAAGATCCTACACGTCTTTTTTGGTTAAAGTGACATTTTCATGTGTCATTTAATTCTCTTTTGGTTTAAGTAACACTTTAGTACATCCTTTACCATATCTAAACTCGTTGCACCCTTCTTGTTTCTTTTACATTTGATGATGATACAATTATATAAATGTAAAATATTTATGTTTGTTATAAATGTTACTAATACATCACTATGTACATGAGTGCAAGTTTAGAGATGTTGGATCTACCAAGAAAAATTAAAAAAAGTGATAAATTCTACTATATTTTCTTTTTTAAATATAATTTTATTCTTGTTAACTTCTACTTTATTATAATTGATTCATAGAATTCACATGCATGGCATAATGGTGACAAAGTATAAAAAAGAAATATAGTTTTGCTCTAATTAACATCTACTTTACTTTACTATGAATGATTCATATAATTCACATGCATGTCAAAATGGGAGAAAAGCTTAAGAAAGAAATAATTTTATTCTAATTAATATCTTTACTATGAATGATTCATATAATTCACATGCATGTTAAAATAGGGGGGAAAGTATAAGAAAGAAATAGAATTTTATTATAATTTAACATCTACTTTACTTTACTATGAATGATCCATATAATTCACATGCATGTCAAAATGGTGGTGAAGTATAAGAAAGAAACATTTTTTTTTTCTAATTAACATCTACTTTACTTTACTGTGAATGATTCATATAATTCACATGCATGCCAAACTGGGGCGAAGTATAAGAAATAAATATAATTTTATTTTAATTAGCATCTTCTTTACTTTACTATGAATGATTCATTGATGTTAAAATGGGGACAATGTATAAGAAATAAATACTATTTTAATCTAATTAACATCTACTTTACTATAAATGATTCATATAATTCACATGCATGCCAAAATGGAGGCGAAGTATAAGAAAGAAATATAATTTTATTTTAATTAACATCTACTTTACTATAAATTATTCATATAATTCACATGCAATGTTAAAATGGTGGGAAAATATTAGAAAGAAATATAATTTTATTCTAATTGACATCTACTTTATACTATAAATGATTCATATAATTCAAGTACGTGCCAAAATAGTGGAAAAATATTAAAAAGAAAAATTTTATTCTAATTAATATCTACTTTACTTTACTATGAATGATTAATATAATTCACATGCATGTCAAAATGGGGGCAAAGTATAATAAAGAAAAACATATATTTCACTTGTTCATCTTTTTATTTTTCCATTTTGTTGAATAATTATGCATACAATTTAAGATGTACATACATTCTATAAATATAAATGGTTTGGGTGACACCTTCAAGAATCCTACACCATCATTGACACACCATGGATTCAAGTGTAAGAGATCCTACACATATTTTTTAATTTAAAGTGACACTTTCAAGTGTCATTAGTTTTCTTTTGGTTTAAGTAACATTTTAGTACATCCTTTACCATATCTAAACTCGTTGTTGCACCCTTCTTGTTGCTTTTACATTTAATGAAAGACACAATTATATAAATACAAAATATTAATGGCTTTTATGATATTTATGTTTGTTATAAATGTTACTAATACATCACTATGTGCATGAGTGCAAGTGTAGTGATGTTGGATCTATCAAGAAGATGAAGAAAAGTGAAAAATTCTACTATATTTTCCTTTTTAAATATAATTTTATTCTTATTAACAAATACTTTAATATAATTGATTCATATAATTGACATGCATATCAAAATGGGCATAGTATAAGAAAGAAACATAATTTTACTTTACTACGAATGATTCATATAATTCACATCCATGTCAAAATGAGGGAAAAGTATAAGAAATAAATAAATGTATTCTAATTAACATCTTTACTTTACTATGAATGATTCATATAATTCACATGCATGTCAAAATGAGGGGCAAAATATAAGAACGAAATATAATTTTATTATAATTAACATCTACTTTACTATGAATGATTCATATAATTCACATGTATGTCAAAATGGAGGCAAAGTATAAGAGAGAAATAATTTGTCTAATTAACATCTACTTTACTTTACTATGAATGATTCAAATAATTCACATGCATGCCAAAATGGAGGCAAAATATAAGAAATAAATTAATTTTATTCTAACATCTTCTTTACTTTACTATGAATGATTCATATGATTCACATACATGTCAAAATGGGGACAAAACATAAGAAAGAAATATAATTTTATTTTAATTAACATGTACTTTACTATGAATGATTCATATAATTCACATGCATGTCAAAATGGAGGCAAAGTATAAGAGAGAGATATAATTTTATTCTAATTATCATCTACTTTACTATAAAAGATTCATATAATTTGTGTGCATTTTGAAAGGGTAAAAAAATATAAGAAAGAAATATAATTTTATTCTAGTTAACATCTACTCTACTTTACTATGAATTATAATTCACATGCATGTCAAAATGGGGGCAAAGTATAATAAAGAATAATATATATTTCACTTTTTCATCTTTTTGTTTTTCCATTTTGTTGAATAATTATGAACACAATTTAAGAGGTACATACATTCTATATATACCAATGGTTTGGGTGACACCTTCAAGAGTCCTACACCATCATTGACACACCATGGATTCAAGTTTGAAAGATCCTACACATCTTTTTTTGGTTAAAGTGACACTTTCATGTGTCATTTAATTCTCTTAGTTTAAGTAGTACTTTGTTACATCCTTTACCACATCTAATGTTATTGGTTGCACCCTATGACTATAAATGCAATATTTATGTTTGCTATAAATAATGCTAATACATCACTATGTGCATGAGTGCAAGTTTAGTAATGTTGGATCTACCCAAAACATGTTGGATCTACCAAGAACATAAAGAAAAGCGTGAAACATTCTACTATAATTTTCTTTTTAAATATAATTTTATTTTCATTAAGATCTTTATTGATTCATACAATTGGCATGCATGTCGAAATAGAAGCAAAATATAAGAAAGAAATATAATTTTATTCTAATTAACATCCACTTTACTATGAACGATTCATATAATTCACATTTATATGCTTAAATGGGGGAAAAGTATAAGAGATATATACTTTTATTCTAATTAACATCTTCTTTACTTTACTATGAATGATTCATATAATTCACAAGCATGTCAAAATGGAGGCAAAATATAAGAAAAATATAATTTTATTCTTATTAATGTCTACTTTACTTTATTGTGAACGATTCATATAATTCACATGCAAGCCAAAATGAGAACAAAGTATAAGAAATATAATTTTATTCTAATTAACATCGAATCTACTTTACTATGAATGATTCATGTAATTCATAGTGCATGCCAAAATGGCAGTAAGATATACTTTACTATGAATGATTCATTTAATTCACATGCATACCAAAATGAGGCAAAGTGTGTGTATATTTGTGTCACTATTTCATTTTTTCATTTTGTTTTTCATTTTCTCACAACTATCTAAATTAAGAATACAATTCTATCACAAATTAAAACACATCAACAATCCAATCCCCCACATTCAAATTATGTCCTTACTCTCAATTACACCTATTATTAAAGTTAACTTATCAACTCACATGCCATAATATTTGAATTAAATACTTAAAAAGAGTCCTAAATACCTAAGAGTCGCATTCTGTTTTTCATTTTCTCACAACTATCTATATTTAGAATACAATTCTATCACAAATTAAAACACAACAATCCAATCCCCTCATTCAAATTATATCCTTACTCTCAATTACACCTATTATGAAAGATTTCTGCTCATATACAGATCTAATGATGAGTAGAAAGTCGGAAGGATATCGTCGGCACCACCTTCTACCCATAGATTTGGTAGCTGTGAATAAATGTTTCTTGAGCAGGAATGCCGCCTACAGCTGCAGTTACACTCTTAAGAAATATACAGACAACCTCAACTTTTACAAGTAACTTGAAACAGAAGCTTTGTCAATGAACTGAAATATCTAGGGGAGGACGTTCAGTTTCAAGTTTTTTCATGATATGGAAGCGAAATTTATCATTATTTACACCACCGGGAAATTTCCATAAGACGTCAGACTATTCTGTAAATTATACAGTCAGCTGTCAATAAAGAATCGTCCTCGCCATTTTCTCTTCTGCGGGAGAATATGTGAAAGCAGCAGTCGTAATGATGATCTGAGCTAAATTAAAAAATTATATAGCAAACATTATTATTAGGAAGAGGTTGTAGGGAGTACATTTTGGGATTTGCAAGCTATGATGAGATTATGCGCGTGCGTACAGAAAAGACGCGTGCATGAAGATGAAGATACATAACATGCACATATCATAATTAATTCAAATGAGACTGGACCTGAGTCGATTGACTAAATTTGATGGTTGTATGACAGTAATGCAATCGAACGGGAGATTATCAGCATTCCCAGAAAGATCCAGAAACATTGTCATTTTGTGGAGATTATCAGCATTCCCAAAAGGATGCAGGAACATTGTTATTTTGTGGAAATTATTAGCATTCCCAAACAGTTATACACACCATGAAAGGTCCATGGACTGCCCCTGGTATTAGGGAGAGAATGTTGTAAATGCTGAAAATGGATAACCACATGAAAAAAAATTACTGACAGGCAGAATAGCTGTCAAATTTAACTTAACCCGCGCGTTTACACTCTCGAGGCAATGTCTATCCAGTATTCTGGCTGCGCATTTGACCGTAAATAACAATTAATTAAAGTTCAGTCAAATGCGCATCCATTTTACTGTCTATTTTAGCAGGATTCCCTGCCATGACCGGAGTCAAATCAATGGCAGAGCTTTTCATTTCAGGTTACAGGTGGAGTGTCGGATGAGTGATGGAAGGCAAGCACGAGTCAAGGCTGGCGGTTTAAAGGCCTGTCATGAAATCATTAAGGTTCTCTCTGCCCGTTCATTCTATTCTTTTCACAGGCTGCTGTAAACGGCCAATTTTTGTTATAAATTTTTCTAAATATGGCAAAAGCTTGTCCATAAAACCCTGTAATCAAAGTACTGGTACGGATACGAATCGCTATAGATCCAAAATATTGTCATTGCACTTCAGCCTTATTCGCAAACAGGATCTTCTCTACTATTTACCTGTGTCGGAAGATTTAGACACTCATTCCATCAAAAACAGTGACTTCTACCAAAAATCCATGTGATGATCAACGGCAAAATATGTACTTACAATACTATGCCTCTCCAAATGCACCTAAATTACCGTGTAACTGCTTTACTTGTTACAGTTACAGACTTATTTCCTTACACGATCTGCAACTCCTTAAAGAAAGTTGAAGAAAACAAGTGCCGACTGAGCCTTTAGATTACAAGTCATTGCAATTTTAGTTTTTAAAGAATCCACGATAACAAAGAGAGAGGAAGCAGTACTCAACTGTTGAATACTTCGGCACATTTACTCAATCTATGTAGCCTGTCACTAAATGTTTTCCACGTTCAAAGAATGCAGACCGACTGTACAGAAATTTCGGTAAACCTATGACGGTTCGAAGTACAGCTAAAAGCAAAAATCTCTAACCATTAAAGCGAACGGTGCCTGGGAACTTCCAAATAACAAAAGTAAAATCAATTAAATCTTAACCAGATTACTTGGACTTTATCTATATGTATCAAGAAAACCGTGCGCGATGCAACCACTAGAAGTTGTTGCGCTATTTAACTCAGATTTGTGAAAAAATATTCTTTCTGCAAGTACATTTTTTTTGTTCATGAATGTAAACAAAGTGAAAAGTGTTTGTTTAAAGTCCTAAAGCGAAAGGAAACCCTTTTATTCCTCATTTTTATAAGAGATTCCTTTGTGAAATAGACTTCCTTGCTCTCTCTTTTCCCAAATCTCAACAAAAACCAAATTAAAAACAAAAATCCACGCTGGATTTTTCTTGTTAAGATGCTTTGTCTCGCACTGAATCAGCTCAGATGCTGTTTTGCCACTTGTGTTACTACACTGTACAAGCAGAGTTGCAGGTTCCCAAACACCATCTTTTTTAAGAAAACTGACAAAACTAGAACAAATTTATATCTAAGCACAATTAACATAATTTATGATTTTAACGGTAAATACAGACTCATCACATAGAGAAGTTCCGAAATTCCACAATTACCAACGTCGCGACAGACAGACTAGGAAAGACTTTGAATAAGAAAACCAGACGCATCCTAGCTAAATATAATCCTAAATCAGAGCTCTAAATATAACCTGTATTAAATGCAGTAATACAACACTTTTGAACAAATCCACTCGGAACTCGCGCTGGAATTTCCCGCTGATGAAAAGGAAAACTGACAATTTTCGTCTAGTGGTAAACTAAACAGAATTTTTGACGCCGCAGCAATCGGCATTTAATGTCTAAAGAGCACACGATACATATGTCGTAACAGAATATCATAACAAATGGCCGTAAACCAACTTTTTATAATTCCGCATGGCGTTTTAGAAACAGAAAAATAACAATAATCCAGCAAAGCAAAATTGCAGAGAAGGCTCCAGCGGCCCAGAACAACATTCAGACAGGCAAAATGGGACATAAAACGAACTAAAAATCTTCAGTTATGCAAGAAATTATCCATCAGTTAAATAAAATCAGGCATGACTACATATGAAATAGCATTTACATGCAAGATTTGGTAGAGAGTTTCTGCTAAAAAGGTAATGATGGAAGTGACGAACCCGAAAAAAGGGCGCCCGTTGAATCCCCTCCGCAGTGCAATAAGGTAGTCTTCTTACCGTCAAAGCTCAATCTGTCCGCGTAGACTGCCACACAATATTTGCACCAAGCCATCTGACAGCTGCGGTACAAAGCATCGTCTGACGTGAAATCTACCCACAGCAGGTCGCTGACAAAGATTGGCCATATTCATTGAATTGCGCCGTATAGCGCGAAGGCTGCTGAAAGTTTTCATGAGGATTCCGTGCCATGGACAATAGTGGAATACAACTGTAAAAGATCTTTACGCCAAGTCTAAATAAGTCCTGTCTAGTTATAGCTTCACACCGATAACCGGATTAGACCATGGAAAAATTACTCAAAAACATGTAAAGATCAGAGAGCTTGATTCACTAGAAGCTTCAGCACTTTTCTTTGAACAAATCTAAAAATACTATAGACATACACATTAAAATGAGAGGAGTGCAGAGCACAGAAATCTTATAATCGAGTTTTGCAGTGATAAGAAGGCGGCAGGCCTGACTTAACAAACATGGATTCCATGAATTTTTCATCAGGCGGTCACCAGCCTTTCTGTGAGAGACAAAATTGTATACAATCCTTAACTAGAAGTGAGGCGGACGGTTAGGCCAGGTAAAAGCATCAGGCGGAATCTGGCAATGGATGGGATTAGAGTAAATAGCCATGACACATGAATCACTGGCTGGCTGATGGCCGCTAGAAGCAGACAAGTCCGGCGGATTTGGATTACTCTGCATTTGGGTAGAACCATTTTCCTCGTCTTCAAGAGGCAGCCGGTGGTAAGACGGGTTGATGAAGGAAGCCGCTATGATGATAACAGCTCCGGCCGCAGTGAGAGGACCCATGACGCTACCTCCCACGACCTGCCCTTGTGTGCCGGCCAGACTTATGGTGAGCCCCCCAGAGGAAGACGGGGTCGGCAAAAACGTTCCCGACAAAGACAGAATCTGATACCTGCCATGAAAAGTAGCCGCCGCTCCAGGGTTGGTTGCCTGGCGCAGCGTAACATTGGAAACGATTCCGTTGCCGCTCATAACGCAGACCCCGATCTGTCTCCTGCGAGCAAAGTGCGCAATGCTCTCGGCCACATCGCGACCCCCGGCGACCTCCAGGAGGAGAGGTCGCATGGCGTTCTCACTGTCACGGGTAATAATAATAGGCGGCTTGGGCTTGTTCTTCGAGCCAGGAGGCCGTCCCCGGGGCTTCCTTGCGACCTCCACAGTTCCTGTCCCTGCGCCATCCCCGCCAGACGACTGTACTATCTGCAACGCTTGCGCCTTCTCTTTCTTGCTACTCCGCGAACCTCCTCCGCTGCTCCGGCTCTCCTCTTCCGACGTCTGGCATTCTCCCCTCTGACTCTGCTCCTGCTCCTGTTTCAGCTGCTGCGCATGTGAAGGCGTTCCTTGGTATTCAGCCATTCCAACATCACCTTATAAAACAAACCCACCCTCTGTCTCTCCCACGCGAGCACCCCCAACAAAAACAATGGTTTTTTTATCCTCTTGCTGGACCCATGCTGTATATCCGTATTCCTTAATATATACCCTCCCAGATGTTCAAATCACATGCAATCTCTTTCCTTCTCCCCTCCAAGAAAACCACACCTACAGCTAGGCAACAAGTCTATCCATCCATTTCAATATAATATATTTTCATCCAGAGAGGCGGCGGACGCAAAGTGTACTTTCTAATGGCGGAGGAAGAGGAGGAGGAGGAGGAGAGAATAGAATGGTGGCCGGGGCGGTGCTATGTAAATATGGATGTGCATCCAGGCTCCAAGGGTGGGTGAGTGGGCGGCGCCTGGGCCCCTCTACACGCCCTCCTAGGGAAAACAAGCCCAACACTTCACGCCTCCCTCATTCAACTAACTACTACTCTTCCTCTAATTATCCCTCCCTTTAACTAAACCCACCGCTAAAATAATCCCACAGTCCCCGAAAAAAGGCCTCACAAACCCCCACCTCCAGATGTAGCTGCAAAAGCATAGGCAGGTCAATCAGAAGCACAGAAGAGTTGATGGATGGCTAAACGCTGATCGTTTGTCTGCACATCGACTGACATGAGATTTGTGTGGGCTGCAGACAAGCGTATCGGACACATCCCATCGCTGACGTGGATCGTACCCTTCTCTTCCCTTCCCTCTCCTCCAAATCCCACTCCTATTTGCACTTTGCCGCTTCCTGCAAAAGCCAAAACCAGCGCCTTCATTTGAAACGGCCCCAACTGCAGGCTTTGTAAGTGTACTTTCTCAGACCTCCAATGCATAAAACGTTATCTGATTTCTCCAGCCTAGGTAAATAACTAAAGGAAATTCCGACAGATAAAGTCGGGGGGCACCGGTTGTCTTCACCTTTCCGCTCTTTATGTTTTCCGGCACCAAAAGCTGTCCCAACTCGGTCTTCGCGCCTTTATAAAGATTGACTATCTGTCATTAACCATTAACTAGGTATACAACCGACTTCTCAATTTTTTCCATCTATTCTTTACATCCCCCCTTGCCCCTTTCTCACCTAACACGCTACACCCACTCAAACACTTTGTATTCCCAAAAATATGTGTTCTCAAGCTTTTGAAAATGTGGGTGTAATGGTTAACATTGCATTCCCATAGACAATTTTTCCCTTGTTGATTAAGTTATATGTATTTTAGGTCCATTTAAAATTTAGATATATTGATTAAGTTATATGTTGGATGTATTAATTTTAGGTCTATTTAAAATTTAGATTAATTGATTATGTTATGTGTTGGGTGTATTGAATCAAATAAAAATAAGGTACAATGTATGAGGTTTGTAAATATGGGAGTCAATTCATTATTGGGTGATATAGTCTTTATTTGTAATAATTTTATATGTATTTATTTAAAAATTGGATCGATTTAATTAAGTTATATATTAGATGTATTGAATTATAATATCTTAAATAAAAATAAGTTAATTTAGTTTTTTAAATAGTGAGAAGAAAATAAGAGGATTTGTAAATATGAGAGTCAATTCATTATTAGATGATATAACTTCTTTGTTTGTAATAATGTAATAGTTTTAGATGTATTCATTTATGTATTTGCTAACAATAATAAATAATTAATAGAAGAAGAGATTATGTTATAAATTCAATAAGAAGCAATAGTATTTGTGATCATTATCAAGAATTTTTTTAAATTATGGAAAGCATGTGTCATTTGAAGGAGTAATTATGAGGGTGTTTACATTCAACCTTAGGTAAAGGAGAAGCGAGGTGTATCTATCATTTTATAAGAAAAAATTCAAAATCACATGGACAAGCTTGACATTTTAAAAGGAAGCAAAGTTTAAATAAATAAATATTTTTGTTGTTAAGTATGATAGCTTCATTTTTGTCATCTTTTGCATGAGAAAAAAATAGTCATCATAAGAATAACAATTAAGACCCTAATTCTAATTATAGTTTCAATTTTGACATCTTTTGTATGGCAAAATAAAACTTTCCACAATAATTGCAATTAAGACACTAAATCCAAATTGAGGGATTCTATAAAGAAACATGCAACTATTATTATGAAACAATTAAAAATAAATTTACATTCAACAACTTTTGGAATCAAACAATGTTATTTCATATAATGGTTATATGCTTTTAAGATGCTCAAACATTTGACATGTGAGGTAAATTAAGGAAAGAACTAGAAACAAACATTTTTTTATAATATATATAACTTTTAAATAGATTGATCTTTTTTCTTGAATTATAGAGTGGACATTAATAAAACTAGTTAACTAAAAAAATGGAAAAGACACAAAAGCAAATGGTCATTAGATAATGATAAATAGACTTAAAGATGGTAGAGAATCTAAAACAAAGGATTCATCATAATCATCAATGAGACATCTTTGATTTGTGAGAGGTGGTGACATCATTATTATTTGTGGAATGTGAGCCTCACCCTCCAACATCTTTAATGCTTCCACAATGTTTGGTTAGAATGCTACCATTACATGGAAACAAATAATGTCCACAAATTAATATCTAGATTATGTTATAGAGACTATCCTTATGGTTTCTACTAGCTATAATTTAGAAAGTTTTACTTTCCTTTTAAAAATTTCATGTTAAAAAAATTTCAACAAAATATAGCATTTTCACATAACCCTCATGAGAGAAACAAATGCAAAACAAGTATTTAGAATTCAAAAAGAAAAAAGAAAAAATACCACAAGATAACACCAAATGTACCTTAGGAACCCTCTAAAGTAAAAAAACCTAGCCTTCAAAAGCACTCTAACAACTCAATTTATTATCTCAAGAAATAAGATTAGAATACACTTGCAGAGTCTTCATGCAAAGTCTTTGAAGCATCAAACATCCTAGTTGTATTCCTCTGTGTAAAAAAACAAATGAGCACCATGTAGACACACATCCCAATCCATACTTCGTATAATCATGTATGTAACCTACAAGCCAAAGGTTACACAAGCCAACTTCAACAACTACTTATGTACTTGCTTTTATAGAACAAGCTTGCACAAAATCAATAAGTTTTATTAAATTACCTTGTGCGTCAAAACCATGAGCTCACTAAACCATGATCTCAAAATTAAATATTTGGAACTAAGTTTTCCCAATGTGACACCACATTAAATATTTATCCCAATGTCTCATACAACCTACAAATGTCCTCGATAATATCTAACCCACAAAGTATCTATATCTCTAAGATCCACCATAAATTAAATATTTATTTTACATTACTAGCATTATTATTTCAATGCAAGGTGTACACCACACATTTCTCAATAGCATGCCTAATAAATAACAAGAATTTTTTTCATTAAAATATCCAAAGATATCATGTTATCCATGATCCCTAGCAAAACTACACCAAAGCTATAGAGGTCACTCTAGTCCATAAGTTGCCTATAGTTAGAGGATAAATTATCATTTGTACCCCTTCTTTTGTGATGAGATGTGATAGTCTTCATTTGTAATAATGTAATAATTTCATATGCATTTATTTATGTATTTTTTAAAAATTATTAATAATTATTATTACTAGAAAGTAGGTTATAAATTCAATAAGAAGCAACAATATGAAAATTGCATTGACTATAATATTTGTGATCATTATCAAGAATTTTTCTAAATTATGGAAAGCATGTGTCATTTGAAGGAGTAATTATGAGGGTATTTACATTCAATCTTAGGTAAAGGAGAAGAGAGGTACATCTATCATTTTATAAGAAATTTTCAAAATCACATGTAGGATCTTGACATTTTTTAAACAAGATAATGTTTAAATAAATAAATATTTATATTGTTAAGGAAGTATAATAGCTTCATTTTTGTCATCTTTTGCATGAGAAAAAAATGGTCATCATAAGAATAACAATTATGACCCTAATTACAATTCTAACTTCATTCTTGTCATCTTTTGTATGACAAAAGAAAATTATCCACAATAATATCAATTAAGATGCTAACTCCAAATTGAGTAAAGGGCAATGGGATTCTATAAAGAAACAAGCCACTATTATTATGATGAAATAATCAAAAATAAATTTGCATTCAACAACTTTTGGAATCAAATGATATCATTTCATACAATAGCTATATGACTTTAAGATGCTCAAACATTTAACATGTGAGATAAATTAGGGAAAGAACTAGAAACTATTATACTTTTTATAATATATTTTTAAGTAGATTGATCTTTTTTGTTTGAATTATAGAGTGGACATTAATACAACTAGTTAACTAAAAAACTATGGAGAAGACATAAAAATAAATGGACATTAGATAATGGTAAATGAACTAAAAGATGATAGTGAATCTAAAACAAAGGATTAATCATACTCATCAATGAGACATCTTTGATTTGTGAGAGGTGATGACATGTTTGTTATTTGTGGAATGTGAGCCTCACCCTCCAATATCTTCAATGCGTCCATAATGCTTGGTTAGAATGACACCATTACATAGAAACAAAGAATGCCCACAAAACTAATATCTACATTATGCTACAAGGACTATCTTTATGGTTTCTACTTCTTATAACTTGGAAAGTTTTACCTACCTTAAAAAATTTCCACGTGAAACAAAATAATAGCATTTCCACATAACTCGAGAGGTCATGAAAGAAACAAATTCAAAAAAAGTATTTAGAATCCACCAAGCAAAAGAATACCACACCATTGTACAATATAACACTAGATGTACCTTGGGAAAACCCACTCAAGGAAAAAATCAATCTTCAAAAGCATCCACACAACTCAATGTATTATCTCAAGAAATAAGATTAGAATACACTTGTAAAGTCTCTATGCAAAGCTTTTGAAGCATCAAGAACCCTATTTTTATTCCTCCATGTGGACAAGAAAATGAGAATCATGTAGCCACACATCCTAGTTCATGCTTCTTGTAATCACATATGTAACCTACGTGGGATGCTCAATCCAACCTCAATAACTACTCATGTGCTTTTATATCTAAACAAGTTTGTACAAAACCACTAAGTGTATTACATAAACCATTATCTCACTAAACCATGACCCCAAAATTAAATGGTACTAATTTTTTCGAACAATAAATATTTTTCCAATTTGATACCACATAGAGTATTTAACATAATGTATCATACAACATGCAAGTGTTCCCAATAATGTCTAACCCATGAGTATCCACATCTCTAAGATCCACAACAAACTAATTATTTATTTTACAAAAGTCCCATTCAAGTATTGGTCCTCCCCAAAGCACTCAAAAAACTCTATAGATATTGAGTCATAAGCTTATAATAATCCTCACCTCTAGAATACATAACATACTTAATATTTATTAAATGTGAAATTTGATTTATGAATCGTTCACAATCTCCCCTAGGAAAAGAATATTTTTTTGTAAGTTCTTAATTCTATCAAGGACAAATCAAATTTGCTTCCACTTCTTTTGTTGGAGATTCATCCTAGAGTGTCATACCCCAACACCCAAAACAATATAATTACAAAGTGACTAAGATACATCCAAGTAGAACCTCCTATAATCCTTATACATGGAATTGGCCTTGGGGTCTCTTGGGCTTGAATCTCTAAGACACATTACAAGAGTTCCATTATTATATTTTCTCATATGCTTTCCAAATCTATAAAATGAGATATGCTAATTTTTTTCCATGTATTAATTACTTCATGATGACAATTATGAATTTATTTTATAAGAATTCCACACCCACATTGAGCTAGAATCACAAGAAGCATGAGCCTCTTCTACTAATATGGTTACCACACAATGAAATTTTGGTTGGGATTATAGAAATGTGAAAAGTAGCTCAAATTACATGTTCGACATATTGTATGGGGCTATTACATTCCCTTGAAGCTTTATAGAATGATTTACACCTTATATATTTAAAAGTATGAGACACTTTAGTGTACACTAGTAAGAGGTAGCATGTCACTTTTTTCATGACCTACAATAAAGAAACAATTAATGTTTGCCTCAAGTGTTGTGAAGACTATAATGAGATCTCAATACCTTTGGATAATCAAAATCCAAATAAATTATTGTAGACATGGAAACTATACATTTCGATCTGACACATTGGATCTTGATTTACTAACACCATTTCATCCTAAATTATCTCCTTTGCTAGTCATTTAAGCGAATAATCTGTATTTGATTAAATTCATCGCTCTTCGTCTCTTAATTAAATAAATCAAATTTATCTAATTAAGTCATCATCTCTTGTTAATTAAATAAATTAATTTTATTTAATTAATTCTGTAAAACTCCTTTTAATTAAATAATTCATTTTATTTGATTAAATCCCTAAAGTCTTCTTATTAAATTGAATAAATAATAATCTAACATTACCCTCCTTAGTTAAATAAATCAAAATCATTTATTTAATTAAATATTTCCTCTCATTTTGATTTAAATCAATCCTAAAATCTAAGTCAAAAGGGTCAAATCATCTAATCTCTCATTAAATTGATCAAATCTTGATTAATTTAATCTCAATCACTAAAATCCTCTAGAGAATGCAACTTGCACAATAAATCAATTACTTTGATTTATTTAATTGCCTATTTTCTCTTAACATGGCATCAAAAGGGAATATTCCCTCAAATTTGAATTCAAATGGACTTAGTCCTTCCAACAAGGCATTTAAGACCTCTTACATGTCCTTGTGCATTGAGCCAAGTGACACTAACTCCATTTCTTTCATCCCCCTAAACATGTCACTTCATCAAATTCAAAATTCAAACTTGCACATTGATCAAAATATGTTCAACCTTCAACCATTCACATCTTGACAAGTGGCACTTGGCCATTGGATGTTGAATAATCCCACATTGCTTATTTTCACTCTCTCTTCCATTTTGGAAATCTATAAATGAGAGACTCTTCCTCTCATTCTCCTATCCACAATTTGAGTAAACTTACTATACTCAAATCCATCTTCAAGCATAGCCATTTTCATCTAGTTTTATCAAGTGCTTAGCTAGGTTATGCACGAATTCAACCAACAAAGTGGATCAAATCACAAGGCTTATAAAGGAGTTGGGAAAGGGCTGATTTCGACACATCAATTGGCACCAACTCCCCCATGGGATCAAGAGTTTGCATTGTTTAAATTAGGATTTCATTTATCTTTGGTATTTTGTTCTTCATTTTCCTAGTTTAATCTTTGTAAATGGATTTCACGAGGAATCCTTGTTCCTTGCTTGCATATGATCTAATAGTGTGCTTGTTTGCCTTATTTGTGTAGGTATAAAATTGGGGTTCACAATTATATAAAAAATTATAGCTAATATATATGCATGTTTACATTCAAATGAATAAATATCAACATTCACTAATTTTTTTTTGCTTTTGATTAGCTACAAAGTACAATAACTAATAGCTACTTAGTAGGGATTAATAATAATTTTACTAGTAGCATGCCCTTGTGTGAATTTGGTAGCTCATAACATTTTCATGTTTTGACTTTATCATCATTTATTTATAGAGATTTGGTCTTAATTTCTAGATCTTTTATTCATCACCTTGGATGATAGTTGTAAGTGTGAACTTCACCCAAGTCACTTTTATAATTGTGGATCTAAACTCTAAACTTTTAAAATTCAAATTCGCAAGTAAAATCACCAATTCTCTCCTTATAATTATTGAGAGCTAACCTAATACATGTTTATACTAATTTGTGTATTTCATTATGGTATTTAAAGAATTCATTCATTCATTTTAAGAAAAACTAGGAATCTATTGAGTAGATTTAAGATTTGATTTGCAAAAGGGATAAAAGGAATTTAACAGTATTACCAAAGAATTGCATTAGCACAAATCATCATAGTTCCATTGCATGCTAGCTTTTTGTCTTTGAATCTTTCTTTCAAAATCATAAAATTGATCGAACTAGGGTCTTGATTGAAGAGAATGTGACCTTCACAATTTAGTGAATTTTGAAAAGTGTTCTTAAACATTAGTAGTCCTTACACATATTTATAGATATTAAAGGTCCAAGGTAAACAACTTTGAACAATTAGTAATCTAACATCTCAATCCCATATGTTATAATTTAGGCTTGTACATTGTGTTCATGTCCACACACACGAATATTAGATCTACATACACATAGATAAAATAAATCAATTGACAAAAATCTAAAATAATTGTTTATACAAATATTAAAATTCTAATTATATGATAAATAAATTCTAAACTTCAACTCTCATTTCTCAATTTCAAAATCTAACTATACAATATAATTTAATTTATTTAATTCAAAAATTATTTTTACTGTTATAGATTGATTCAATACTTCTGTGTGTATATGGTGATGGCCTTCTGAGCTTTAGATTGTCTTTTTAATTCAACAAAATCTTAATCCTTGATTAGATAAATATAAGGATTGGTCAAATGTGTTAGAAAGCAATAAAAATAAGCCGCTTGTAAAAATCAACATTTAGATTGGGTAATAAAGACTCATTCAAATTCGTCTAAAACCCATGCTTAATCATGCTATTAGAGAATTTATGCTTCCTCATTCTTAGATATGTCCTTTATTTTGAGTGTCTAAAACCATGAAAAGGGGGCCATTCGTAATAATGTTTCTATTAAAAATAAAACATTTATTAAAAAAAAATCTCTCATTTAAATAAATATAATCACTAGATACACATTTATTTAAATTATATTTATTTAAGTTAAATTTAGTTGGGTTTATAATTATAATAAATATTTTGAAATTAAATGTAAAGAATAAGGGTATTGAATTTTAAAGTTGTAAATGGAGTAAGCATCAATCTTGTCAATTTGTATAATTATGTCGATAAGTATAGATTATGCATTATCCTTATTCATGGGTAATTTTAAACTATAAGTTATAACATATAATTTGAAGATTTAAATGGTTTTGATCATGTCATGAAATAGAGAACGATAAGATATTATCTTTTAAACATAAAAGAAAAGTGAATATTTTATTTAGTGAAACTCATTTTCAACAATTTGTAATTAAACCCAAACAATATGTGGTGAATGTCAAAGTTTGCATTTGCAAAAATCTTAGTGAGTTAAGAAATTCTAATTTTTGATATTGAAAGATATGATTGTAATTACCTTTATTGGTATAAACTATACTTTTGGGATTGATCATGTACTTACATGTGTACATGTGAATGTCACATGCATATGAATGTACTTATGTAAGTACAATTTAATTATATGTTTGTATAATAAAGTAGAGTAAGCCTGAGATATAAGATTGCTTGGATATGATCATACACACACACACACCAATGCAATGTATGTGTTGTTTTATTTTTTGTGCATGTGGATCTATGTAAATAATGGATCAAATCTTAGAAAAAGAAATTATTTCTACAAAGATAAGTATAAAAATGTAATGAGATTAACTTTTGATATGTGTGTTGGAAACCACGGTTGTAAGGGAATTTATATGTGAAACTTTATTGTCAATAACTAGTTTGAGAAAGAGGTGTGTGAACATACAACATGCATTATCTTGTGATACATGTATATTTATATTAAATCTTTAGCCAAAGTAATGCAAAATTATTGCTTGCATTGTCAATTCCTAGTGTCTATTTTACTGCATTCAATCAGATAGGTCATACACAAGGCTAGAAGCATCTAGAGTTGTATGACATATTATTTTTAATTTAGAACACAACACTAGTTCTCATATGGCATGGTGATCATGGGATTCACTTGATCTACTACCCTCATGAGGAGTAGGGTCACTTCTAGTAGGAAGGCATGTGGGTACTACCAATCTATGGTTGGAGAAAAACAATGCTTGAGTCCTACTCTCCCTCTTGCAGTTGAGATGTTGAAGACTTGGTTTATCAAAGACGATACTATTGATTTCACTTGACATTGCACTATTATTGATAATAGAAAAATTAATATTCCAATTATGAGAAGATGTAACTCTTGATGAAAATCTATGTACTCTTTTATAGTGAAATGACATTATATATATTTGTGAAACTAAATGATCTTACCTTACAAAAGTAATATGAATGATTAATAAATTACCTTAAAATAATTGTTTGATTCTTTTACCTTATGTTGTTATGCATTCAATGGCTTTAGTATATATATAGTTAGAAACTAAGAAGTAGATTGACATTTGTTTGTGGTTTTATAGAATTTCATTCTAAAATATGTAAACCTAATGAGGATGAATTCCAAACATGTCATTGTTTTTAATAGAACATAAATTTTGGTGTCCAATTTTTAGATCTAATCCATAGGATTGGAAAATTCAAACCTTTTCCAAACCTAATGGTGGATTTCACTGATTTAGAAGATAAAATATGTGTTATAATGTGTATAAACTCTAAAATTATATACAATCTATTGATGTTTAATCACATCATGGCTTGTGCATGCTTGGGGAGTGTATGCATCTGCGGTCTCCTCATATTTGTGCACATACCCTTGCATTAAATCAATCTCTCAAAATGGGCACAAAAACTAAATAGGCATAATACTAAAGTTCCAATCTCTATACCTCGATGATAATCTATTATCATCTTTCCTACAATAAGACTACATTACTGAGTGGTTTTATTCCCTCATGGTCCAAATATAACATACTTCTTGAATTATTTTAATAATTTATTTCCATTAAAACACCTAAGTTACCCATCAAGATGCATATCCCAACTATGTAGTGTACCCAAGTACCAACTATATATGGATGAACAAATACAAAATAGGAAAAAGGAAATAAATATGCATTTGAGGCATATGAAGACATCACTAAAAGAATAAAATTAAACAAATATTGAAATAATTTACATGGTTAGAAACTAAGAAGTAGATTAACATTTTGTTGGTGGTTTTATGTAATTTCATTCTAAAATATGTAAACCTAATGAGGGTGAAATCCAAACAAACCATAGTTTTTTATAGAACATAAATTTTGGTGCCCAATTTTCAAATCTAATCCATAGGATTGGAAAATTCAAACCTTTTCAAAACGTAATGGTGGATTTCACTGATCTAGAAGATAAAATATATGTGTTATAATATGTATGAACTCTAAAATTGTATATGATCTACTATTTTTTAATCACATCATGGCTTGTGTGTGATTAGGGGGTGTATGTATCTTTGGTCTCCCCATATTTGTGCACATACCCTTGCATTAAATCATTCTCTCTAAATGAGCACAAAAAACTAAATAGGCATAATACTAAAGTTTCAATCTCTAAACCTTGATGATAATCTATTATCATCTTGACTACAATAAGACTAAATTACTAAGTGGTTTTTTCCCCTCATGATCCAAATATAACATACTTCTTGAATTATTTTAATCATTTATTTCCACTAAAAGACCTAAGTTACCCATCAAGATTCATATCTCAACTATGTAGTGGACCCAAGTACCACTACCTCACATAAGATAAGAAGCTCAACTATATTAACCATAGAGCACCATACAATAAGGTAAAACATCATGCATGCAATATAATAGGCCATGAGACATAATTGATAGAGAATATCCTAACTACTAGTAATGGAAAATGGTTAATAATAAAAATATCATGTGGATCTCTTTACCAACAAGAGCATTAGAGCTTAAATTTGATGTGGTTCCTATAGAAAGAAGATCGAGCTTGAAAAATTGGCCAATTTACTTAGGGGAACAATGTCTTGAAATGTGTTAGGATAGAAGTAGAGAAGATTATTCTAGGATGTATCCATATAGGATGAGGGCATCCAACCTCTCCCACTCCTATAATCATGTCACTTCCTACAAAAGTCAAGATATCAACCCCTCATATCTCGTAGAACAATCAAATATTGAGAAGCTTAGGATAATTCCCATCAACCACTTAGTCACATGAAAAACTTGCAACAAAATAGGTTCAAATCCCCAAGTAGACAATACAATACTAACCCAAGCTAGATTTACATGAATATAATTAAGATATTCTTATGCTACAAATATAATCAAAGAAATCATTATACAATTTAACCACTAGTTTCTATCACATACTACAATAAAAAAACATATTATTTCAGACATCTTAGAACTATGTGTAACTTTCAAAAGCCTTTGATGGGCATGTTGGGGCCTATAATGCAACTTTAGGACACCTATGCATTCTTTTGATACTATAACAACTCCAAGACATCGACACAAATTTTGGACACTAGTGCTCTTGTACTATATTTCTCTAGTTGTGCTCATATTCTAGTTAATAATTTATTATAATTCACTATCCTTGAATCAAAATTATAGTCCTTTCTAAGGGTTTTCTAAATTAAACTCAAAATTCTAACAAAGCATGAACATAGAGATCAATAAAATAAGATTCCTCAAGGTTTATAAACATAATTTATATCATGTTCTTAATCTTAGGTTCCACACAATGCTTCTACACAATTTTAAGATCATAATCAACCATAGAATTCAACCAAGCACCTAATCTAGAATCATCTAATAGGATTCTCTAGTTCACTAGCTAACACCCATATTTTCAATTTAAAATCACTCATAAGAAGTAAATCCATATTGAATATACTTCATCATAAAATCACACAATCAATATAATTATAAAATACTCATATATTCATTAAATAAAAATATATCATAAGATCTAAGTATTTTTCCAAACCACAATTACGTTGATCCTAATTCATTCTTCTTAATTCTAATTTCACATAGTTTAAAAAACTAAAATATCCACTATTGAATAGTAAATTTTATTTTATTTTATATATTGTACTCCTAAATCCACATGAAGAACAACTAAACCTCAAGCCATCAATCTCTAATCTTCTTTAGGTGTCTTCCTCTACAAGAACACTAGTTTCCACAATCTACAACTACTACATTTTAACCCATTTGCATTTATTGATTCTCCTAAATTATTCATCAATCTATAATTATTTTTATTTATTCTAAATTGACATCTAATGAATGTTCGTTTTTCCTTTTATTTTCTTTTAAAAATAAAATACCATTATCCAAAACAAAGAAAATCTCTTTCAAAAGCATTGCTCTAAATTTTTTATTAAATAATGAGAATGTAAATCTTAACTAAGCTAAACATGATTGTAATAAGAAATTTAAAACAATGTAATTAGCTAAATCAAGTTACATTCCCAATGAAATTCTTGCAAAGTTAAACTAGGAAGCCATTAAAACTTAAAATAAAGCTCAAATTGCATAAAGAATCCTAATTAAACTCAACAAACCTCATCCCATTGGGGGATTGGTGTTGCATCAGATGTGGAATTCAGCCCTTTCCCAATCCCATTTTGTTGAAATAATCTTGGATGATGTTGAAGAAAATGCTCTCAAATGGATGTGATAAAATCCAATTGCCCTCAAAGGTAGTGATAGCAATTGGAGTATGCAAATGTGTAGAGTATGGATTCTCAAATGAAATTCAAATTATGCTAAAATGTATACAAACTAAGTTGCCATGGAAGTCATTAATGGATGCTTAAGCTAACTTTGTATGAAATTAATATAATATGCTAAAATAAAAGTGCTCAATATGAATGCAAGTGAGTATGAATTTTAACAGCACAAGTTTGCTATCAAAAGGTGGATCCATTTGTCTCCAAATAGTGATCTATTTATAGGAAAGCAAATGAGAAAACAAGGGCTTAGATTAAAAAGATCAATCAATGGTCAACAATGAAAGGAGGATGAAACATGGATTGAGGATTCCAATCCATGGCTTGAGTTGAAAGTTGACAAGGATCAACTAATTTAATCAATGGTCTAAATTAGCTTTCAAAAAACACACTTCCTAAGAATTAGGAAGAGGTTAAGAGATATTTTGGAGAAATGAGTGCATAAAAGGGGATATTCCATAGGAATATTCTCTTTTTGAGGAATGTGCAAAAGAGGGAATATTCTTGGAATATTCCCTTGCAAGTGGGAAGGTGAGAATAATTAGCAATTTAGTTAACTAAAACTAAATTTAAATGTGGAAGAGGAGGAATAATACAATATTCATTAAATAATTGATTTAATGAAAAAGGGGATATAATATGATATTTAATTAAATAACTTAAGGTTATTTAATTAAATAAGAGGACCTAGGGATTAAACTAAATAATTTGATTTATTTAATTTAATGGGGTGAAATTTTAGTTCAAGAGAGGGTGAGTTAGCCCAATTAGGTCAATTAGATTAACAAGTGAAGATGAGGCTTTTGATTAAATGACTAGGTTAATTTAATCAAGCAAGTGAAAAGATGGATTTCAAGATGAAACAGTGTTAATATATTGGATTCAAGTGTGTATATCATTGAGGGCATTTTTAAGTGTCTACATTTTGCCCCTCTTTAAAGCGAGGTACCTATTACGTTGGTTCAAAGACTAACGCTTTTTAGATTAATGTTGTCGCTCAGATCAAACATTAAAAATTCCTAATTTTTTGGATGCACCATTATTACCCCAATAGAAGGAATTAAGCTGGTTCCCTGCCCCCTCAAGAGATCGGGCAAAAAATTGGAATTTTGGGTTGATCTTTCGACAAAAATGCAAGATCAGTTTAGTTCAAAGAGGACTAGAAATCTTAGATGTCTGATGTAGACATATTTGATGATGTATAAACAATCATCAGCCATGGGTAGCCTCATGTATATTTGATAAATCACACATATTTGATACTTGGATAGAATTGCTAGTAAATATAGAAGAATAAGAAGAATAGATGAATGGATTGACCATTGATTTTGATATTGATTCAAAATTCCAACAAGCCTATGATCATTCAAGTCTTTATTAGATATGGTGATGAGAGATGATTGTGCTCATATTCAGGATTGGTACTTTCCATCATTCCTTATTTTTGATATAACACATAGACACGATGCATCATGGTACTGATAATCAAGATGGTGTTGTATCTAGTGCAATGGACTTTGACTCTGTAAATAGATAGGATAGTTCTTGTTCACACCTTGAGATACAAAAACCTCATTGAAATGTAGTTTATAAGCTAAGAATATTTCAGACCAAAGCATACACAATAGTCAACAATCTACTCCAAACAACCTCCCTACACACAAATAAGCAAGTATGCGCCAAGATTATTTTATAATAATACCCCACTAGAACAACAAATGAAAGATAATGATCGATGCCCCATTCCTTTCTCTCTAAATTATTTTGATAGACATCATCGAGAGGTCCTCATAATGGGTCAACAAGATAAATCATAAGAGAAGATCAAAACAAACAGTCAATGTTATCTATATCTCTTGCCAAAGGTGTAATGTGTTTTGAGGATAAATATCCAAAGTGCTTGCCAATGATAATGCCCATTGTAGGAAGGATGCATCTTAGGATGTGTTATCAGATGTTGGTGGGTTGAGAGGTCGTTGATATAAAGTTCGATTGACATGTTTGATAATGATCATGAGTTTTATTTTTTGCATTTAAAGGTTCTACTTTTGCTAATTGTTGTACTTGTTTTCCATTTGTGTTACCAAAGGGTGAGGATGATGATTGATTTATTATGGATAAAGGTTTGTTGCAAGTGAAAGTGAAATGGGGTGGATGGTTTTGGATTTTCTAGAATATTTCAATGTTTTTGGTGTTTTTGAAAATGTTTTGAGGTTGTTTATGGTCTTTTTGAAATTTTATGTGAATGTTTATGGGCTTTTCGATATTTTGAGGCTTTTTAGGGTTTTTGAAGATTTTTTGAGTGTTTTGGATTTTTCTAAGTTTTGAAATGTTTTGGGGTTTTCTGAGATTTGACCAAGACCTAAAGGGGACTGACCTAGGGCCTTGGGGGCTTATCAAAGATTATCCTTGCCTACATTATACATGCAAAGACCACATAGTTTGACTGATGGTGACCAGTTTATTGATGAGATATGAACACCTGATGGATTTCCAATTTACTAAGATGGACTCCTAAAGGACTAACCTAGGGTGTCTTGGGGGCACATCAATGATGGCATTGCCTACATTCAAGCTTAGAGACAACGTAGTTCGATAAGATAATATTTTTGATTTTTTTAATGTTTTGACCTATTTAGGGATTTTGATGTGATTTTGGATGTTTTGGATTTTGACTTTACAACTTTTTGAATGTTTTTGGATTTTTTGGATTTTGCAAGTGTTTTTGGGTTTTGATTAGATATTACGAATGTTTTTGGGATTTTCAAGATTTTGCAAGTATTTTTTGGATTTTCGATGAGATTTTGAGGTAAACAATACCTAGATCACGATGTCGATGTCACGTTGTGAGATATAAGACATGGATCAAGAGTTATTTGAAACCATAGTGCAATAACCTGCCCCTAGTGTATAGCAATGCTTTGTAGATCAATGTACAAACTAAGATGGGTAATGTATATGTGAAGAGTTTAACAAAGTTTTATCATGCTAGAAATGGGCTATGGGACTTCATGAGATAAAATGGTAAAGAGCTTGTTAAGATTTTTCCATGAGTAGAGTTGAAGTATACGCTGAATATTTGTCAAGATCAAGATAAACTAGAATATCTGGATGAATTTGGATTGGATGGATGGAGGGAACATTGGATTTTTCATGACAAGGATGAGATGCTTTTGTTTGAGAAGGATCATTTAGATTCCCATTTCTACTAATGATGCCTGTTTGCCAGGTTTTCATCATAGTACTTGCCCAAAGCACCACCATAGTGGTTTTCACTGGAGGACAATTTTTATTTTTACCATTTTCTTGATTTTTTGATTGTTTGGAAATTTTAACCTCATTTTGAACCACCTGGCAGTACTGATGTTGAGCCTATTGCCATAACGTGCCAGGGATATCCTACTTGAAGAATCTACTTTGCTAAGATACGAGCACTTGAATGTAACCTTAAAGAACTCTGATCTACCTTGTGGATATCGAAATTAACCTTGTCTATGTGCGCACATCATGATATGGTACCTTCAAAATCCTTATGATGAAGGGTAGCTACCAACACACGATTAATACGAGAATTGGATATCATGAATGGAGTGGACAATGACATGTATGAAGGAATATGAGATGGATTGGTCGATGGCTTGGAACCTTTAACTCTCCAAACTTGGGAAGATGAGCAATGATGGGTGGGAATGGAGGTTTTCATGGAATTAGGACCAACCACTGGATATACTTTGTTCCTTGCTTGAGAAGCTTGCTTTTGTATTTGAGGATGATTTTTATGGATACATTTTGGGATTCTTTATTTTTCCCCATAGTTTCTTTGACTGGTGGAGTTTTGGAGGGATGATTTTCTTTATTTTTCTTTGGTATCCATTTGTACTTGATGTGTCCTTTTTTCTTTACTGCTTCATTTTCTTTGATGATATTCTCCTTTCTTTGATAGTAATCTTTCCTTTTACGTTGGTCCCAATTTGAGTATGAGATGATGGGTGGATGACGATTCATGATATGACTAGTTGTAGTGATATTATTTTCATCATAAGGATCCTTCATGCCCCCATATGTTGATGTTTGCTATAGAAAAGATTTCCCTTGGCGTTGTGAAGGTGTTAACAATACCTAATCATTTTCCTTGATAATGTAACCTTTGATCCATATCCACTAAATATGACTTGTTGTGAACACGTGATATTGTTATGGATTCTTTTTGTTCAGGAATATGAATTGTTTGCTCTGATTCTATGAAAGTGTTATTTGCTGATACTATTGATCGAGGATATTAGTATGGGCCGATCACGCTTGATCCATGAAGAATCGAAGCATATTCATTCCACTAATACTCAATCTTAAACAAGATCATTCAAATGTAAGTTAAAATAAATATTTATTGAAACTAAACATTATAAACTACAAAAGTGTTAAAATTTCTACTCTAATCCATCTAAAACTTATCCTGTTTTGGAATTGGTGTCCTGTTGATGTGGAACAACAACCCTTTCCTAATCTCATGATCAGTGAGCTTGTTTCAATCGATTCTATTGAAGAGAATCGATGAAACTGTTGTGATATGTGGATGAAAACATGATTTATGCTAAAATAAGTAATGATGCAAGAGTTAATCTACCATGATTTTATGCTAAAAGATGAGGATATGAAATTTCTAATCTAATCTAAATGAGATTTAAACTAAAAATATTCAAACCCTAGTTCTATAATTAGCTAAATGGATGCATTATGGAAGCCATTAATGGAAGCTAAGCTATTATGCAACTAATTTAAACTAAAATATGCTAAATGTATGCAAAATATGAGTGTGAGTGTGAGTGATTTCAACAACATAAGTTTGATGTTGAGAGATGGATCCATTTGTCTCCAAATAGTGGCCTATTTATAGGAAAGCAAATGAGAAATGGAGGGTTGAGATTGAAAAACTAATCAATGGTCAAGGATGGAGGAAATTAGAGACATGGATCATGGATTCTCATCAATGGGTGAGAATGCAAGATGAGATTTAATCAAGGGTTCTCATTCCTTCCAAACAAGCATACTTTTGACCTATACAAGAGGTCAAAAGTTAACTTGCACAAGAAGTCACGAGCTAACTTGATTTTGAAGTTAAGTGAGAATATTCCCTTTCTTAAATGATTGGAGGAGAAATAATATTATTTGGAATATTCATGGGTGAGGAAAAAATATATTTTGCTAATTAAAATAAGGTTTAATTGTGCAAAAGGGGAGGGAATATTCCCTTGCAAGTGGGAAGAATTGGATTAATTAGATAATTGCTAATTAAACAAGGTTTAATCATGTAATTTGGGGAATTAGAAGAATAAAGTGATATTCATTAAATTAAATGATTTAATGAATGGGAAAAAGGTGAAATGACATTTAATTAAATAAATTAAGGGTATTTAATTAATTGGGAAGACTTAGGGAATTAAATTAAATATTTTGATTTATTTTATTTAATGAGATGAAATGTTAGTGCACGAAAGGGGGTGAAATAAACTAATTTGATGAATTAGGTTAATAGATGCAAATGATGCAATTAATTAAACAGATAAGATAATTTAATCAATTAAATGAAAAGAGGATGAGCTTCAAGAGGAAATGATGTTAGTATACTTGATTTGAGTACATGATATCATTCAAGACATTTTTCAGCGTCTATATTTTTCCCCTCTTTGAAGCAAAGTACCTGTTGCCTCGGTTCAAAGGCTAATGCTCTTCGAATTAAAAACTGTTGCTTAAATAAAAAAATAAAAAAATAAAAAAATTCTGATTTTTTGATGCACCATTGTTGAAGGATTAAGCTGATTTATTTCCTCGAGAAATATGATGGAAATTTTGAATTTTGGGTCGATTTATCGACAGAGAGGAGAGCAACCATCAGTGCTAGTTCGAGTGTACATACACTTTTTTGATTTGTTGCATGATTCTTTACACAAATATACATTCATGGGCTCATTTTTTATAGCCTCATGGATATTGTATTTATGATTGATATACATACACTGATTTAGATATTGTACCATGACATTCATTTATATATATATATATATGATACTTATATGGATTTGATATGATGGACATGTGTTCATCTTATTTCATACTTATGATTTTATGGATGCATATGATATGATATGACATGCTTATATTTTATCATGTATGGATGCACTTTATTTATGCTTATATGATGATGTGCAATGATATGTGATGTAATGCTATGGATGGATGCAATGTTAATTATTTTTCAGTATCTTTTCATGATATGTTATGGGATGGATGATATGATATGCAAATGTTATGCTATGATTATGTATGCAAATGTTATGAATGCATTTCTTTTTTTCTACTTTCTATGCAGTTTTATGATGAGATGATGATGTATATGGATGGATAATGTAGATGTTTATGCTCATGATATGATATAATGTGATGTATGTGATGTAATGATTTAAGATGCTTGGAATACAAAATCTATATTATTCACCACAACTTAAATGATAATGCAAGATGTATGCTGCATGATATGCTATGATTATGAGATGTATGCATGTCAATGATTTGTGTATGGAGGATGAATGCATTGATGGTTTTATCTTTTACTGTCATGATACTCGGTTAGCGTGGAGAGAAGAAAGAAGAAACAAAATGAATGACCATTGATTTTGATGATTGCTTCAAAAGATCCAACAAGTCTATGATCTACCAAGACTTTATTAGAGATGGTGATGATAAACACATAATGATAATGAATGCATGATGATGAATTTCTAAAATCTCGTGGTCAGGATTTTCCATCATTCCTTATTTTTGATATAACACATATATACAATGCATCAAGGTATTGATAACCAACATGACGTTGTATCTAGTGTAATGGACTTTGACTCTGCAAATAGATTGGATAGATCTTGTTCACATCTTGACATACCGAAACCTTGTTTGAATGTAAGTTAGAAGCTTAGAATACATTGGACCAAAGCATACACAACAATCAACAATGTACTCCAAACAACTTTCCTACACACAACTAAGCAAGTATGTGCCAAGATTATTTTACAAGAGTACCCACAAGTACAACAAACAAAAGACAATGATCGATGCCCCATTCCTTTCTCTCTACATCATTTTGATAGAAATCATTGAGAGGTCCTCATAATGAGTCATTAAGATAAATTAGAAGAAAAGATCAAAGACAAACAATCAGTGTTATCTATATCTCTTGCCTATTTATTTTAGCTAAGTTAATTTATGATACTGATGTCCATCGCAGGAAGGATACATCCTAGGACATGTTGATTAGGGGTTGTTTGATGTTAGGATGATGATGAGCTTTATGATAATATTCCACTAATACAAAACTCCATTGACTTGCTTACCTATGATCTAGGCTTTAAATTTTGACACTTAAGTTCTCACTTTATGACTTGCTATACTTGCTTTCTACTTGTTTTGCCAAAGGTTGAAGATGACGATCAATTTATTATGGGTGGAGGTTTAATGCGGGTGAAAGTGAGATGAGATGGGTGATTTTGGATTTTTTGGAATATTTCAATGTTTTTTGTATTTTGAAAATGTTTTGAGGCTATTTTTGGTCTTTTTGAGTTGTTTATGTGAATATTTTTGGTTTTCAATTATTTGAGGTTGTTTAGGGTTTTCCAAAATATTTGAGGTTGTTTAGGTCTTTTGAATGTTTTCTAATGTTTTTGGGTTTTCTAAGTTTTTGAATGTTTAGGCCTTTTCTGAATATTTGAATGTTTAGGGGTTTTCTAAAATTCGACCATGAACCTAACCTAAATAAAAGACCTATCTTAGGGGCCTCGGGGGTTGATCAAAGATAAGCCTTGCCTATGTTATACACACATAGACCATGTAGTTTGACTAGGGTATTGTTTTTGGATTTTTGATGTTTTGACCTTTTTAGGGCTTTTGATGTTTTCTGAATGTTTTGGATTTTGCCTTTACAATTTTCTGAATATATTTGGATTTTAGCTGTATAGGATTTTTGCAAATGTTTTTGGATTTTTTGATTAATGTTTTATGATTTTTTTTGGGATTTTTGATAAGATTTCCAATAACCTTGAGATATACAAGAACCCGATATGATCCATAATGAATTTTCCCCAACATGATGCAATAGACTTGTTTGCCTTGCCGTTGCACCAAAAGATCGACCTATTAATGCCCGATACAAGCTTTAGTTAAAATCCATGGGAGGCGGTTAAACCATGTCGCGAACCCGAAGGGAGATGTTGGCGGTTAGTCCAACAATCCCCCCTCAGCGTCACCTGAGGGGTTCAAACCCATGACCAATTTTGATACCAATTTTTAGCCTTGTCATTGCACCAAAAGATCGAACTGTTAATACCCAATACAAGCTTCAGTTAAGATCCACGAGAGGCGGTTAAACCATGTCGCGAACCTAAAGGGAGATGCTGGCAGTTAGTCCAACAAGACTACCTCGATATAGGCAGGACAAACTAACCTTAGGAATATGCCAAGTAGTACTAAAGGGGATACAATACTTCAAAACATCAAGCTATGATAAGGACACATATGGGCAATGGAATAAATGGGATGAATGAGGCGATGAATGGGATGGTGAGGAAAAGAATGATAGGATAAAGAGACAAAGAATAGATGGAGGTGCTTTATTTACGTGAGGTACTTGTTTTCCAGGTTTTTCGAAGGTACTTGCCCAAAGCGCCACCGAAGTAGTTTTCACTAAAGGATGATTTTTTTTATTCCTTTTTTATTCCTTTTTTTGGATTTTGATCATTTTTTGATTTTTTTGTATTTTCAAATTTTACACCCTTTAAGACAACATAGAACTTTTTGAGATGTAATCTGTTAGTTGGATCCTACAAGGGTTCACCTT
>CM021108.1:449481495-449513577 GCA_007115665.2 Sequoiadendron giganteum | reverse complement strand
GAGAGTTGCTTTAGATAACAGGTATTTCAATGGGTTGATCTTTGCAATAAGTTTAATTTGATGTGACAACATGTAGTGTTTGAATTTTTGTGAAGAAAAAAATACTAGGCATGCTTTTTCAATGGGTGAATAGTTCATTTCATAGCCCACCAATGTACTACTGATGTAATAGATAGCTCTTTCCTTTATGTTTTCATCATGTTATGCTAGAAGAGCTCCTAGTGTTGCTGATGTTACTGAGATATATAAGATCAATGGTTTGTTTGGTATCAGCGACATTAACATTGGAGGTGTTAATAAGTAGTCCTTGATCTATTGGAAAGCTTTATCACATTTCTCATCCCATTTGTAAGTTATTCCTTTATGGAGAAGATGCGAAAAGGGATGGATTTTATCTGATAGTTGCAGTATGAACCTTCTAATAGATTACAATATTCTTGTAATCCTCTCATCTGCTTCAGTGTTTCCAGTGGTTCCATGTTGAGGATTCCTTTTACCTTTGCTAGATCAATTTCTATCCCTCTTTGTGAGACGATAAAGCCAAGAATTTTCCTTTATGTAACCCCAAAGACACATTTTTTGGATTTAGTTGTACCTTGTATTCTTCAAGCCTGTCAAAGATGGGTCCTAAGACTTGTATGTGCTTACTTCTTTTCTTTGATTTTTCCAAAATATCATCCACATAATCTTTGACTGTTTTGTAGATCATGTCAAGAAATATGAGGTTCATTACTCTTTGATAGGTTGCTCCTACATTTTTTAACCTGAATGGCATCACATTCCAGCAATAGGTTCCCCATGGACAAGTGAATGCAGTTTTATGTTGATCCTCCTTGGCAATCATGATTTGATTGTAGCCTAAAAAACCATCCATGAGTGATAGAATTTCATGCTCAAATGTTAAGTCCACAATGAGGTGGATGTTAGGAAGAGGGAAATCATCCTTCAGGAATGCTTTGTTTAAGTCTCTAAAATCAGTGTAGATTCTGATTCCCCCAGTGGGTTTTGAGACTGGTACCAGGTTTGAAACCCACTCAGGATAATCTATCGATCAGATGAATCCATGCCAAGAATCTTTTGTAACTCTAGTTTCACCAAGAGTGCTATGTGAGGGTGCATCTTCCTTAATTTTTGTTTCACTGGTTTGGCTTCAGGATAAAATGCTAAGTGATGTACAACTAATTCTTGATCAAACCTCGACATATCAATGTAGGACTGTACAAAGTTGGCTCTTCGATCTTTCAAGAATGTTGCTAGGTTTTTTTGTTCTTCATCCAACAAGAATTCAACATAGAAAGTGATCTTGGGTGCTTCTTTTGTTCCCACATTGACTGGAGTGGCCTTTTTTGCTAGCACTACCGACTTCTTTGGATGCATTGCACTGAGGGGGAGATTGAATCTCTCATCCTTGGGTACCTCAGAGAGGTTTTCACCCTCAGATATGTCCTTTGTTTTTACTATTTTAGGATCAGCGAGTGCCACAGTGTGGTTTTCACTTAAAGATCTACATGTTAGTTGCATTTCATCAATTTTACGACTAAAGGATTCGATCGCCTCCTATAGTATGCCCCTATATCTAGTTCTATGTCAAAAATTTCTTTGTGATCTACGCATGATAGGTTGTCACAAAGTCCCATGAATTCTGAGATTGCTTCATCATTTTCAAATAAATCTAGGATTGGTGGTCCTTTTTGGTTCAAGTCAATGAGTTGTGGGTATATTAGATGTATTTTAGTTGGTTGGTTGCTTGGAGCAAAGAATGAAATGGATATCATGAAGAGGGATTTATTTTCAAAGAGGTCAACAACATCAAGGGGGAAGTCATCTAAGGTTGTATCACATAATGTAGGTACCCAAGAGGAATCCTTGTCTTGTTTAGTAGAAGTACCTTTTCGAATAAGGGTGACCTTGCTAGTAGTATAACCTAGGCCAAGATTGTTTAATAATTTCTTAGGAATGATAGGTTCTAGCAAGCTGTTGTAATTCTATCCTAGTTTCTCATTCTTGTTATAACCCCATCCCTTCATTAGTTGCAAGCCTTTATTGTCATCTTCCATGGGAAGAACAAAGACAGGTCATTCATCTTGATAGAGGAGTTTAGAGACATTCTCCTCATTGATATATTCTTGATTTAGATCCCCCCACTTGGTGAAGGTAGTAGCTGCCATCTTGATTGTTTCAAGATCTTTGGTGCTAGATGTGGGTTTCCTGTGGGATTGAGGAGAAAGAGGTAGCTCTCCTAAGATAAAGGTATCTGTCATTAGCTTATAGTTCCCACAACCATCATCCTGAATCACTCCTTTGATGTCAGGAATGTTTTGCACAATGGGTGTTTTTGTTGTTAAGGTTGATGCAAGGGATGATGGGTCAACAAATGAGGTAGATGGTGTAGGCCCTTCGTCATTCTTGGGTATTTGGGGTATCTTATAGAACTTGGCCTCAAGATTCTTGCAATAGTAAAAAGGCTCAGGATCTCTGTGGATGGTAATTTCTTTGCTGTCGAAAGGAAACTTCACACATTGATGATAAGTCAAGGCTACAAAGTTTAAGGCATGGATCCATGATCAACCAAATAAGATGTTATAGGGAAGATCAAGGTCTAACACTTGGCATGTAGTTTCTACAATGAGAGTTTCTACTTGGATGGTAAGTGCAATGATGCCTTGTGATACCCGTTCTTGGTCGTCATATGCTTTGATGGTGGTACTCTTTGCTTTCTCAATAGTATCCTCTGAATAGTCCACATTTTTGATTAACTATAGGGTACAAATGTTCATACCAACACCTCCATCTACTAAGACTCTTTTGAACTTATTTTTATGAATAATAACCTCAAGGTGTACAACATGATTATGAGATGGTTGTGATGGTAGGTCTTGTTCTAAGAAGGTGAGAAGACTATTAGCGATATGCCCCACCATAGACTAAAACTGATTGGTGTCAATATCCTCAGGGATGGATGACTCAGACAAAGGTTTCTCCAATATTTCCTTATGTGCAGGGCATAGCCTTAATAGCTCTAAGATTGATATCTATGTAGGGGTCTTCTTAAGCTGATCTAGGAGATTATACTTGCTAGTATTTGATGTTGGCAAAGTAGGATATGTCCTAGATTGAGATGGGACTCCTTGGACGATAATTTTTCCATGTCGTGTGCGACTCCACACTAGATCCTTTGATGGTGACAAAAGTGATGACGCTATCATAGGAAGTGACGATGTTGGAATAGGTATGTTGCATGTTAGTGTAATCCTTAGCTTTTCTGTTGTTGTTCCCTTTGTTATGATCTAGCATAGGGTTCTTGAATATCTTAAGATCCTGATCCCATCTGGTACTTCAATAGATATGGTGTTGTTCTCTATGAGGTCTTGGATGATATTCTTGAATCTCATGCAGTTTTTCATTTTGTGAAAATCATAAAGATCATTCTCGTTGTACCAGGATGGTTTCTCTTGGGGTTCTTGGTAGTTTTCAAAGTTAGGAAGTGTTATCAAGTTTGACTCTACCAATTTCTTCACGATGGTTTCGATAGGTTTAGATAATTGTGTGTACTTTCATTTAGGATAGTTGTTCTTGTTGGTAATTCACCTTTGTTGCATCTTGGTATTGTTGATCTGATTGTTTTGATGAGGTGTTATTTGTTGCATAGTTGGTTGAATGTTAGCAACTTGATTATTTTTTAGCCTAGGAGCACTTAGGACTACCTTAGCATCTACCACACCATCATTTGTTACATTCTTGTTCTTAGCCCAGACATGAGGCTTGTCGTTTGAACTAGTTGATGGGCGGTTGTAAGCTTGAGTATCTCCCTATGAGATTAGAGCTCATTCGAGGTTAAGGGCTTTAGGGACAAGCTCATCATAGTATGTGATGCACTACAATATTTTAAAGTGGAAAGATATATAAGGGTGTAAATTTTTTATGATGATTCCCACTTGTTATTCATTGGGAAGAGTCCACTTGCTCTTACTAGTTTTTTGTCTCCATCATTGCAAGAAATTGGTGAAAGATTCTCCTTTGGCTTGTTTGAGAGTGTACAACTCTTCTAGACTAACATCTATGTTGAGATTAAAGGAGGAGTGATTAATGAATTTATTAGTGATTTCTTGATTTTTTTTGATACCGAGAGGTAGATGAGAAAACCAATCCATGGCAGGACCCATTAAACTTCGAGGGAAGAGGTGCATTAAATAAGAATAATTGTAGGCCACCTCCATACACATGACATTGATTTATTTGACATGGTCTACAAGACTTCCTCTCACTTTCTATTTATCAAATTTGGTGATTTCAAATCAGGGAGGGAATGGTACCATTGTGATGTTTCAGTGAAATGGATAAGGATATAGATTCTGTGTATGGGGCTTCTTTGTCTTTCCCAGTCAAAGATCCTACATTTCTTGGGATAGTGCCTTGAATTGTGATGCCAGATCATCTTGTGGGTTTGGTGGAGGAACATATGGTGGGATAATGTATGAGTTGTACGCAATATTTTGATATGATGATGTGTTGTATGGGGTGTATAGTGGTGTGAGGTTATGTGAAGGTGATTGAGGTGTTGATGCATATGCTCCTAATGTGTTTGTATCAACGATGTTTTGTTGAGGATTATAGTAGGAACTTGGTTGTTGTTGTTGTTGTTGTTGATGTTGGGCATATTGTTGAGCTAGTAAGGCTTGCTATTGTTGTTGTGCCACAAGGGCTTGTTGTTGGGCTTGCTATTATTGTTGTGTCGTGAGGGCTTGATATTTGGCTTGTTGTTGTTGTTGCACCACTAGGGATTTTTGTTGAGCTTGATGTTGCTGCTACATCGTGAGGGGGCTTGTTGTTGTTGTTGCACCACTAGGACCTGTTGTTGAGCTTGATGTTGTTGTTGCACTGTGAGGGCTTGTGGTTGGGCCTAATGTTGTTGTTGTGCTACTAAGGATGCTTGATAGGCTTTTTTTTATTGTTGTGCTATTAAGGATGCTTGATAGGCCTTTTTTTGTTGTTGTGCTGCTTGTTGTGCTACTAAGGCTACTTGATATTGTTGTTGTTGGATGACTTGTTGATAATCCTGTTGTGTTGTTGTAAAGCTAGGTCATGTGCTTGTAATGTAGAATCAGTTGGTTGTTGGGACACGTGCAATGGATTGTGGGTGTTGATGTTTTGGATGGGTTGTGAGCTAGTGATGAGAGGTTGGGAGTTCCCTTAGTTTAACATTCCTCGTAAGATGGTGGATTGAGGTGGAGGAATGTAAGTTTGAGGTCCCATTTGATTTTTCATAGTGAAGAGGACCGTGGGAAAATATGAGGATGGTACAATTAGATTTTTTGATGGAAATGACATACTAGGACCTTGAGTCCATTGATTGAAAAGGTTCCCTTGTCCAATGTCTTGAGAATTTCCTTGTGCTAGATATGTGGACAAAGGATTACCTATGTTGATGGGATTCATTACCAAAGGATTGCTTTGAGTTGGATTGATGATGGATGGGATGGATATGTTTTGTGACACCAATGGTATAGATGAACCAATGGGGGAATTGGATAAAGATGTACCTATTTGCGTTAAGGGTTGATTTTGCATTATGGTGTTGACATGCCCTTGTGTGCTATTTTGAGACACTTGGTCCATAATACTTTGCATGATGGTGGGAACACTTGTGGTACTCATGTGTATGGATGAAGAGGGGTGTCCTCAATATGTGGAGGTTGTGGTGGAGGAATGAAGGTCAAGGGGTTTATATGGCTATTTCAAATTTTTGAGAATGGGAGGAGCACCAAAGGTAGGTGTCCAAGTGGTTGTTGGAGGTGGGGGATTGGTATCGAGGGTACCCACAAGTGTACTACTTTCAAATGGAAGCGTTAGACCAAAGTCCTTGGCAAGAATAGTTGCAAGATTAGGAGTGGATGTTTGATTTATTCTTGATGGAGTTGTGAAGCCTTGTGTTAAATTTTGTGCAACAAATGATGGGGAAATAGGAGCTATGTTTTCTTAGGCTTGGTGTTCCATGATCTCCTCTCTAGTAAGTTCAAAAGGATTTTTTGTGGTGTCCTCTATCTCATATGGTCTTGATTGAGATGAGGGTTGTTGTGATGGGGTGACTTGACTTCTCAGATCAAATTCTAGAGGATTTGGATCACTTGAGGTAAATGTGACTTTGGTTTTCTCCATGATTCTCTTGTGTTGTGATCTTATCTTTACCATAAATTTTGGGTCACTTCTGGGAGAGTTGTGTTGAGATTTATAAAGTTTGAACTCTCTAGTTGACTCAAATCTAGGTAAAAGGGATGCTCCAAGTCTTTTTTGAAAATGATGATAATGGGGGATTAAAAGATGGGTGATATGGAAAGTGATCTTTGCAAATGTTTTGGGACAACACTTTTGACTTGAATTTGATGTTTTGATGTTAGGATAAAGGATGTTTATGAACTTAAGAATCTTTAGGGTAGACTCATGACCTTCAAGATAAACTATTCCAAAGATGATAACTAACTTAGCTAGACGCATTGAAAATGATACATTTCACATACAAAGTAGCCAAGTTAGGGGCTAGTTTGATAGATGTTTAAGTCAAAAAGTGTGTATATTTGAAAGTTTTACAAAGTTTGGTGAAGTGAAGGATGAAATTTGATGAAGGGGTGGATGAAATGTTTGACCCAATGTTGACTTAGAATGAACCTTTTTTTTCCAAGACCAAGGTAGTGAGAATGATGCTAGACCTCTAAAGATTTCAAATCTTAAGGACCCAGTGTTTTAGATAGGTTGATTATCATGAAAAAGACCTAGATTTTGACCCATAAAGAACACATACATTTTTGGATGTTTCCTTAGTGCACGTTCATAAAAGTTACCAAAAATTTGTTTCTATTTTGGTATAATGTCGAAATGCAGTTTTTGATTTCTTTTGAACTAAGGTGCCTAAGTTTGTAATGACAACCTATAGACCTTATCTTAGGGATTTTGATTTTGCGTGATATCATTTAGAGAAGTCTAACTCAATGGAAAAAGAGAGGATATTTACTGCCATGTAGGGGGTGGTAATATAGGCTGTTTGGCCTAAATATCCACATTCTTCTTTATCTAAGATGTTTGCAACAATTCTCCACTGATTGGATGTTTCCTTGGTTTCAAAAGTGAAGCTTCTCAAACTGCTAATGATATATGTTTGTCCCCCCTCAATGAATTCAAAGTTCAATTGAATGATAGAACCCATAAGGTTGGGTTGCTGAACGAGAGCAATTGGTCTCCAAATGGTCATGTGGGGTTCAAATTGTTCTTGCTTAAGTGAATTTATTTTACCACAAACACTTGTCTTGATTAATTTTTCAAACTAAAATGTTACATCCAAAAAATCATAACTTTCAAAATATCTATTTTGTGAGAATCATGAGGTTGAAGCCATAATAAATTATGTTGTCTTTGGAAAATATGGATTGATATATAAGTCAAGATATTAGAAATCTCCAAGGATGGAAATATTTAGGACAAGCATTAACATCAAGGCTATTTCAAAAGGTATCCATATTTAGGCCAAAATGTAAAATTTCTGAGGAAGATCATGAATGTTTGTTTTCAATGTTTTAGATCCAAGCAAGGTATTAAACTGACTTGCAATCATTTACAATCCTAGGTTTAAATGGCCATACTTGTTGAGTTCACACTCAGATTTCTCCAAACACTAAGACATTGCAAACAGTTAGAGATTTGGCGACATTGGCTCCCCTCCATGACATACACTTCTCGAGACCACCAAATCTCAAAATCTTGAAGATCCTAAGATCCTAAGGATATTTTTGTTTCAACAATGAATAGTACAAATATGGGGCGGATTTAGAATGACCATTCTTGAACCAACAAGTAATAATGGATTTTGGATTCTAAACAATGGTTCATAATAAGGGCTTTCGTTCAAGGTGGCCATACATGCAAAAAGATTAGCTCAAGATTATGGAGAATCAAGAGGCCTCCTAGTCTCTTCCTAAGAAGATATTTTGATGTACCGCATAGGTACTATGGGTGACACTTGTCATTATGACACATCCACACCTGTTATTTATGAATTTAGTCACAAACACATTTTTATATAGCAACTTGGAAGAGCTTGGCTTTAGCTCATTATCGCTTGGGTCGTTCCCTCCTTTCGAAGCTGGGAGGTAGGCCCTTTAAAGATAAAGAATAGCAAGGAAATAAATTTGTAGTTCGATCATCCTAGTTTGCATAAAATAGGTAGAGAACACACACCACACCTTTTCCCTACACTAGCAAGGGGTTCATTTTTAATCCAAATTGAAAGATGTAGGTGATTACAAAAGTGTTAAGGAATGTTTTTGTTTCTCAAGATCACCGAGTGGTGCGAGAGAATTGCATACGCATTCAATAACAAAGATTTAAATTAAAACACAACAAACACTCATAAATTTTAACCCCTAAAGATAAGATGAATTCATTTTATGCACCAAATGAAATGTTAGGTTGCCTTGTTCAATTTTAAAACCCAAAAGACAATGATGAGATGAGGGTTCAATTTTAGTCCTATTTGAGTGTTCATTTTAAACCCAAATGAAATTTAGTGAGGTCCTAGAACTTGAAGTAAAAAGCATAAGAAATCGGGTTATAATTGACCCCAAGTGTAAAAATCTTGTTACAATAATAAAATATTAAGATGAGAATGATTCTTCACTTTATCTTTGTGTCATCCAATCCTACAAAACTACATTAGTCTACAAACTAGAACAACGTTAGAGGCATGTTAGTACTCTGATGACTCAAAAAAATCAAAACCCATTCTAAAAAATGATCGTTAAAATTCTTACCAAAGTTGGGCATCACTATTCATGGTAGTGTTGCTCTGGTGAACAAGGACATCACTCTAGAGAATTTGGGCATCACTTTATGCACAAATTAGAGAGCACGATAGTGCCACCATTTGATCAGGTGTCGTCGTTTGCAAAAATTTGATACCTCTATATTATATTAGTGTTGCCATTTATTTAATCAGCATTGGTGTATTTAATAGGCATTATTGTTTGAAATGATGATAGTGTCGCTATATGGAAATTCCTTGCAAAGGCATCACTGAAATTGAGTTGGATGTCGCTCTTTCCTGCAAAATTCAAAACAAACAAAATTCGAGCTAGAAATTGATTAAATTTGATCGGTTTTCCCTCCTTCTAGCACTAGAATGTCGACCAAGGATATATTAGTATGGGCCAATTACACTTGATCCATGAATGAAAGCATATTCATACCACTAATACTCAATCTTAAACAAGATCATTCAAATGAAAGTGAAACTAAAAATTTATTGAAACTAAACATTATAAACTACGAAAGTGTTAAAATGTCTACTCCAATCCATCTAAAACTTATCCCATTTTGGAATTGGTGTCATGTTGATGTGGAACAATGACCCTTTCCCAATCTCGTGATCAGTGAGCTTGTTTCTATTGATTCTATTGAAGAGAATCGATGAAACTGTTGTGATATGAGGATAAAAACATGATTTATGCTAAAATGAGTATGATGAAAGAGTTAATCTACCATATTTTATGCTAAAAGATGAGGATATGCAATTGCTAAGCTAATCTAAATGAGATTTAAACTAAAAATATTCAAACCCTAGTTCTCTAATTAGCTAAATGGATTCATTATGGAAGCTAAGCTATTATGCAACTAATTTAAACTAAAATATGTTAAATGTAATCAAAGTATGACTGTGACTATGAGTGATTTCAACAAAATAAGTTTGATGTTGAGAGATGGATCCATTTATCTCCAAATAGTAACCTATTTATAGGAAAGAAAATGAGAAATGGAGGGTTGAGATTGAAAAAGCTAATCAATGGTCAATGAGGGAGGAAATTAGAGGCATGAATCATGGATTCTCATCAACAAGTGAGAATGCAAGATGGAATTTAATCAAGGGTTCTCATTCCTTCCAAATAATCACACTTTTGACTTGTACAAGAGTTCAAATGTTAACTTGCACAAGAAGTCACAAGCTAACTTGCATTTGAAGTTAAGTGAGAATATTCCCTTTCTTAAATGATTGGAGGAGAAATAATATTCTTTAGAATACTCATGGGCGAGGAAAAAGGATATTTTTCTAATTAGAAAAAAAGTTTAATTATGCAAAAGGGGAGATAATAATCCATGGGAATATTCCCTTTCAAGTGGGAGGAATTGGATTAATTAGACAATTGCTAATTAAACAAGGTTTAATCATGCAATTTGGGGAATTAGAAGAATAAAGTGATATTCATTAAATTAAATGATTTAATGAATGAGAAAAAGGTGAAATGAAATTTAATTAAATAACTTAGGGTTATTTAATTAAATGGGAAGACTTAGGGAATTAAATTAAATACTTTGATTTATTTAATTTAATGTGATGAAATGTTAGCGTGAAAGGGGGTGAATTAACCTAATAGATGAATTAGGTTAATAGATGAAAATGATGCAATTAATTAAATAGCTAAGCTAATTTAATCAATTAGGCGAAAAGAGGATGAGCTTCAAGAGGAAATGATGTTAGTATACCTGATTCAAGTGCATGATATCATTCAGGATATTTTTTAGTGTCTGCAGATACTACTTCAAAAGATGTTGGTGTTGATTCAAAAGATGTTGATGATGCACAATCATTGTAAGAATCAAGAATCTCGACTACTACTTGCTCTTGTGTGGGAATATCAAGAGTGGGAGACTCTTGTATTAGATGAAGAACATCTATATGCCCATAAAAAAGAAACATCTCAAGGGTGATATTAGGGACATCTTTGGAGTTTAAAATAGTTTGGAAGATGTCCCTTAGCTCTTGGTGAAACTCTAGGGATAGGGGTTCTTGATCCTAACTCGATTCAAAGTAAATTTTGTTATCCTCAAGAGCTTCTTCTTGACACGATCCTTGGGTGGATGATATATCATCAGTAAAATACTCTTCGCAATAGTTTGTGGGTATGGATGCAATAAGGGGTATTTCTTACTCCTTGGGAACTTCTTCAATATACCTAATCATCGAGTCATATGTGGGATAAATATCACAATATGATATTTAATGCCATTATGGTATGAAATATTGCTAGACACTGTTGATGGATTTGGTCTTTGTTTTAAAATAGTATCTTGATACGTGTCTAATTCCACATGTTGTGATGAATAATTATGTCCCACTGTGGTATAATGAGTATGGTTTAAATTTTTTTAGGTTGATTAATTTCTTGAATCTTTTGATTTTGTATGATCAGGCATAGGGTTTGTGTAAACTTTCAGATTTTCATTCCCAGATTTTTGATCGACATCAATGTCTCCTTATTCAATAGGATCTTCTATTAGATGTTTGAGTCTAAAACAATTTTGTGTTATGAACTTTGTATTAGTGAAATTCATAAAAATGATCATCTCTATAACTATGAGGTTTGACTTATGGCTCTTGATAGTTTGATAAATCTAGGAGTGTGATAAGGTTAGATTGTATCAACCTTTTCAAAACATTCTCCTTATGTTCCCCTAAGGGAGTGAATTGTCACTTAGGAGCACTATTTGTTCTTTGTGGTGCATGTTGAGTGTTTGCAATATTGATCATGGTTGATTGGATGGTTGTTGTGTGTTCATGGTTTGAGTATTTTTTTTACTAGGATTAGTTAAGACCACCTTTGCATCAACAATACCATCAGTAGTAATATTTTTGTTCTTGGCCCAAAAGCGGGGCTTGTCGTTAGAACTAGTGGATGGGAGGTTATCTTTATACACTTGTGTGGTTCCTTGTGAGATTAGGGCTCTCTTGATGTTGAGGGCCCTAGGGACAAGCTCATCATAAGTGGTGATACATTTCATCTTCAAGTGGAAGGATAGATTTGGATCAACATTTGCTATGATAATGCCCACTTGTTCATCAAGATTGGGCCACTTGCTCTTACTAGCTCTTTTCCTCTATTGTTGTAAGAAATTGGTGAAGGATTCTCCTTTGTTTTTCTTGAGAGTATACAACTCTTCTAAGCTTACATCCATGCCAAGAATAAAGGAGAAGTGATGTATGAATTTATCAATGATTTCTTGGAAGGTTTTCATAGCTGGAGGTAACTATGAAAACCAATCGATGGTTGGGCATTTCAAATGTCTTGGAAAGAGGCACATCAAGTAGGAATCATTGTATGCAACCTCCATACACATGATGTTGAATTCTTTGATGTGACCCATAAAATTTCCTCTCCCTTTGTATTTATCAAATTTAGGGACCTCAAAACCAGGAGGGAAAGGTACCATTGTGATGTTTCTATTGAATGGGTATGGACACAAGTTTTGTTATGTATGGGGCTTCTTCATTTTTCCCATTTGAATTTCTTGCATTTTTTGTGTTAGTGCATTGAGCTGTGATGCCATATTGTCTTGTGGATTTGGTAGAGGAGCATATGTGGTGTATTGTGGGATGGTAGATGAAGTCTATGTGGGATTTTGATATGATGAGGGGTTTTATGGTGTGAGGGTGGAATTTAATATTGTGAAGGTGATGGTCGTAGAGGTGTATATTCTTCTAATGTATTTGGATTTATGATGTCTTTTTGGGGATTATAGTATAAACCTTGTTGTTGTTTTTGGGTGTATTGTTGATCTAGCAAAGCTTGTTGTTTTGCTTGTTGTTATTGTTGGTCAACCAAGGTTTGTTGTTGGGATTCTTGTTGTTGTTGTTTTTGTACGATCAAGGCTTTTTGTTAGGCTTGCTAATGTTGCAAGGCTTGTGCTTGGGCTTGTTGTGCTTGAAATGCTTGTTGGTAGGCATCTTGTGCCTATTGGAAAGCTAGAGCATGAGCTTGTTTCTATTGCAAGGCTTGATCTTGAGCTTGTTTTACTTGCAATTCTTGTTGATAAGGTTGTTGCACTTGTTTCAAAGTTAGAGCATGAGCTTGTTGCGCTTGCAATGTGGAAGCATTTTGATGTTGGGATGGATTTTTGGTGATCATGGGTTGTGGATTAATTGGAGATGGTCATAGGTTATTTTGGCTTAGCATTCCTTGTAAGATAGTCGATTGGGATGGAGGAATGTAAGGTTGGGGCCCCATTTGATTTTGCATGTTTTGGGGGACCCATGGTAAAGATGATGATGGTGCCATTTGGTATAATGATGCCAATGACACATTTTGACCTAGGATTAATTGATTAGAAGGGTTCCCTTGTGTTTGATGGGGAACAAAGGTATTACCTTGGTTGATGGGGTTTGTGATCAATGGGTTGTTTTGATTTGGATTGATGATAGATGGATTTGATGTTGATGGTGGATTGACATGAGTAGTTTGGATAACGACCCATTTCTTTGTGTCAATGGGTTTTTGGAACCACTTGTTAAGGGTTGCCCTTGTGTGAGGGTGTTAAATTTTCCTTGTTTCCCTAATTGAGGCACTTTGTTCACATTTCCTTATGTAACGTTGGGCATACTTTGGGTATTCAGGATGATGCATGAAGATGGTTGTGCTCAAAATGCCAAGCTTGTTGTGGTGTCATGGAAGGTAAGTGGGTTTTTATATAGATGGAGGGGATGCTCAGAAATGGTGGTGGAAGATGGAGGTGGGGCACAAAATGTAGGTGAGCAAGTGGTATGTTGGGGAAGATTAGTGTTTTGGGTGCCCAAAAGTGTGTTACCTCCTAGAGGGAGAGTGTGACTAAAATTCGTGGCAAGTTGAGTCACAAGACTAGGAGTTAATGTTTGGCTTGGCACAAAGGATAGAGTTGGTTGATTCATAGATTGGGTTAACCCATGTGTCAATTTTTGTGTGAGAAAATTTGGAGCCACACTTCCTAAGTTTTGATGTTCTTGTTTATACTCAATGAGTTCTTCCTTAGTAAGTTGAAGTGGGTTGTTGGTGACATCTTCTACCTTCTATGGTCCCAATGGATCTTATGTTTGTTGTGAAAGGGTGGAATGAATCCTTGGATTAAAGTCTTGTGGAGTAGGATCACTTACATGGTAGATATGTTTTTGTTTTTCTCCATGATTCTCTTGTGTTGTGATCTTGTTGTAACCATAAATTGTGGGTCAGTTATGGGGAGGTATGGTGAGATTTATAATGTTGAAACTCCCTAATTGACTCAAATTTTGGAAAAAGGGACCCTCTAAGGTTTTTAGGACCAATGGTTATGAATGGGAGATAGAAAGGTGAATGATATGGGGAGTGATATTTTTAAAACCTTGGACAAAACTTTTAGACAAAGAGATTTGATATTTTGATGAAAGGGGCTAATGAACTTATAGATCTTTAAGGTAGACTTGTGACCTTTTAGATAAACTTGTCCACAAAATGTGATAACCGACTCAACTAAGTGCATGAAAAAGGATCTATTTCACACACAACATAGGTAAGTTAGGGGATTGAGTTGATGATTTTTCTAAGTCTAAAAAGTGTTGGTGTGTTCCAAAAGTTTATAAAGTTTGGTGAAGTGAAGTGTGAAAAATAGTAGAGGATGTTGAAATGTTTGACCCAATAATGTTAACCTAGAGTGAACCTTTGTGTTGCTAGACCAAGGTAGTGAGAAAAATTCTATACCTCTAAAGTGATACAACCCTAAGAACTCAATGATTTAAATGTTAAGCTCATAATGGATATGGAAGTCTGGTTTGTTCCTTAAAGGGTGAGTATAAAAATTTCTTAGCAAGATGTCCTAGTTGTGGTAAGTCTTTAATATGCACTTCTTGATAAACCATGAAATATGATGCCTATTCTTGAAAATATGGAATGTAGATCTTCATTTAAGGACTTTGGTCTTACAAGAGATCATGAAGACAAGCACATGTGTTGGGTTCAATTATGAGTTTATCTTGATTAATGAATTTCTTTTTACCATGTACACTTGTCTTGCTTAAGTTTCAAACTACAAATGTATATGTCAAAAAACATCCTTCATTTCACAAAGTCCATTATATGAAAATTATGAAGTTAAGGCCATAGTTACCTATGTTAACTTTTGAAAGTGATAGAGATTTTAAAATTGCTACAAATCTTGGCTGGTTCTATGAGAAGTCTTGTCAGGCTATTACCCTTGTGCTTAGGGGTCAAATAATAGGGTTTAGGGGTTTATTGAACTTGTTTAAAATCTTCACATCTATTGAAAACTTGTGTTATTTTTTCATGTTGACCTATTGCTCTAGGTAGTCAGTTGCTTAAGTCATCAATTGAGCCTTTTATGTAATGTGTGTACCGGCCCCCTTTACCTGACATGTCAGTCTTTTCCATGTTAGGGACTTAATTTTGTTCCTCGCTCAATGTTGGGTCGATGAATTTCCATAACTATAGACTTGTGTCTATATTATATCCTTTAACTATGAATAACATTTGTTGCATGTGCAATTTTCTCGATCGTTTAGATTGATGGATTTGATCCTAACCATTACCCGCTGGCCTCGCAAGGATTTTTGATGACATCACAAATGAATGGCGAGGTGTGCAAGATGCTGCCATATTTCGCCTACAGTCATGGGCCCAATCCTTGTTCACCTGCAGTTTTAATGGAGCCCTCAAATCAATGACTATCATGTGATAATGAAGATTGATCGTGGCCGTCCCTCACAGACCGCACACGATTAAAATAATAGTCTTGAAGATGCTGCGAGGTGTGCGAGCGGGTGACACATGGACTCGCTTGGTGACACAAGGAGGCTGGTTGGGGCCCACAAATAACTTAAGTGTATTCTGACTGGGGATCATATCGTTGGCCGATGGGTCTGCCATGTGACAACGTGGAATTTTCAAATATGTTTGACTCAATTTGAGTCATTCGACATGCCAACTCGCCAATGCATTGCCGACCTAAATTCAAAACATTGAACCAACCATGTGATGACTGTTTGAGTTTTGCAAATGGAAAACATTAATGGTGCAAGATTTTTGATTGATATAAACTTGATCTTCATGCGTACAGGCGGTTATCTCCTGGAAATCGCGATGAATAATACGTCGATTTCCATGAACATGGAAATTAACAATGGTGAAACTGAAATCAACGAATAATCAATCACCCACTCGTGCTACAATTGGAGTATTGATAATCACTTCATCAACTGTTTCAATAAATGATCATTGGTTATTCATTTAGATCATAGTGATTAAGTGTCTATGATCTGGGCTTCTATAGTGAGTGATTAATTGTTCCTGCAAGGATTTTAGTTGGAGTCAAAGATGAGCAAGCAAATTGCTTCTCTTTCGCTAGTGCGCAAGTCTACAAGAGTGAGTGCACGAAGATCTCAGGAGAAGGTGCAACAATGTGAACAGAGTGCTATTCCAAGTGATCTTGGCTTCAAATAGGAAGACACTAGGTCCCTTTCGAGTGTTACTAGGTGTAGTTCTTGACTCAAGGGTCAAGCGTGGAAAAGAAAAGAGGTTTGTGTAGGTTGGTGAGGGATCAAAGGCTAAGCTAAGGTATAGTCAAGGCTCTCTAGGGAAAAAAAATTCACCCATTGATGTCTCTAGCAACTATGGTAGCGATGGTTCTGAGACTGATTTTGATTATCGTAGTTACCTCGCGGCTCTGACTGAATTGGATGATGAAGTCCTCGTGGTATATCCAATTACTGTGGTGGCATTGTGTTTTGTTTCTGGTTCTAGTGTTGGGAAGGGTTTTGATGAAGATAAGGTGGTGGTTTCGCCTCCCATTGAGGTAAAAACATGAAGTGGTTGTCTGTATAATGGCCGTGGTGTTACTTCGGGTTCTGGATAGTGGTGTGGTTCTTTGGTTTTCCAAATTTGTGTTGATGTTGCTTCTTTTTGGGTTTGATGTGGAAAAAAACAACAATGCCTCAAGGTGGTGTTTTTCTGTGGTTATCGTGGCACCGGCTGGTTGTGCGGGTTGTTGCAAATTTTGATTCCCTTATTCAATAAATGATTGTACCCAACAATGAGGGAATTTTGAAATACGGATGAAATTCCATTTTGAAATGAAATTTTGCTAAATGTAAATGGAAATGAGCCTGAAGCTTGTTGCTCTCTTGTCCTATAAAAGAGATCTTAGGGTTCAGTTGCAGAGGCCAGATTTTTGAATCGTGAAGGTCTAGGTGATATATATTGAATGCATATAATGCTAAATTTGGGATGAATTAGCTGGCAAATTGTCTTGGGTAGGGAATGTATATGGGATGGTCTTAATATATTTTATGTAATTACTGATATTGAAAGAAATCTAAAAAATTTAAGGCAATTACTCTCTTGTGTGTGTTGTGATAGATCATGAATGAAATTATCAAGGGTTATTTCATTTGTGTTCAGTAATTCAGTTGAATGTATGATTCTATTTCTTGCCTTAACTTAATGAGTTAATCGAATTATTGAGAAAGGATTGTAGGTCTTTGATAATGTGTTGAGGATCTGATATGGAGTGATACTTTGAATACTGTGAAGTTTCATGATGTAATGCATTATGAGAATCATTCACTAATATTAGGGTTAAATTTATGTATAACTGAAAATTTTGTATATGACTCCTACCCAATTATATGAGGCACTGGCTAGTTCATTTCAAATTATTTCAAGTAGTTAAAATTAGGAAGCACCTACATGTGGATTCAAGGTCAGAACATTGCTTAATTCAAATTTTATTTGTTCTGAGATGCAAATCTCATATAATGCTCTTATTCCTAGCGAATATGGGGTCATTTGTGTAAAGGTCAGCCAAGCCTTTGATAAATCCTGTGTATATGCAAGATTGTAGGAATTATCCGTGCGTTGAAGTGTTCTTGAGGCAGGAAATATCATATGAACACAAGTAGGAATACCCTCTTTTGTCTCACAGAGCCTAAAGAGTAGGGATAAAGCCCTAAGAAGCTTTACCTGCCAGTTGGCCACTAACTTTGATAGTTCTTGAGCATAGAGATTGGCTATCTCTTAGAGAGTTTGAGAGCTTAGCTAGAAAAAACACCAACATAAAGTATGGATTTAGATATAAGCCAAAATATTTAGAAGTCTCTAAGGATAGAACCATTAGGACAAGCATCAATATCAAGACTTTTCAAAGGGTATCCATGGTTAAACCAAATAGTTTGAAATTTTGAGAAACTTGTTGATGTTTGTTTGAAAATGTTTTGGAACCAAGCAAAGTATTAAACTAAATCACAAGAAATTACAACCCTAGCTCAAGTGGTGCGTTCTTTTGATGGGCTTGCCTCATGCTCTTCATATTAGAAGAGATGATTTTACATGCAATCTAGGTAAGAGTATAGAGGTATGTTGAGAATGAACTCTTAACCTCTACACTTTCAACCAAGATCGGACATGGAAAGTAACTTCTTGGAATCCAATTTCCAATGCACCAGTTCAAAGATCTTTTTGGATGAACAAAGTTGGATACTAAAAACAAGGTTTGTAATTATTGTTTTTCAAGGTAAACTAGTGTCTATACATGCGGCGATTCACTCAATTAAGAGGACTCCTAGCCCTTAGAAATATCTAAGGGTTTTTACGTATCACATGGATACTAGGGGAGACTTTCATCGGTATAGAGCATCCACACCAGTTGGTTGATGACTTTCGTCACACCAATTATTTATATAGTAGACCAAAATGAAAGTACCACTTGGGTCGTTCCCTTTCACAAGTCGGGAGACAGGCCCTCTAAAGGTAAAACATGGTGCAAAACTCAAGATGTACCTTGAAGTATACTTGAGTGTTTCTCTTCACCCAAGATCGCACGAAGCATAAGGGAAGAGGATACACACTAAAGAACTACCAAGAATAATCAAGCATGAAAAACACTAGTTCATTTTAATCCAACAAAGAAAAATGACTTCATTTTAATCTCAAAAAGGGAAAAATGAGTTTATTCAATTTTAGCCTTTCAAAGAAAATGTGGGGTTGTTTGGTTCAATTTTATCCAACTTTGAAAGCTAATTCATTTCATTGTTGATTTTAAGCCCAATTGAAAGATTATTTAGCTAAAACATAAAATGAAATAGCAAGTGAGATTATCCTTTCACTAATGTTGAGAAACACTTTTAGAAATGGTGATTAAAAGATGTCATTCAAAGTGTTGATGAACAATTTACTTTCTCAATTGTTATGATGGATGATTATAATAGCAACTTGAGATAACGACAACTTTCTCAAATATTGATTAATTTTGAAATCATAAATTGTTTTGGAAAGCTAAACTCGAGACCTTCAAAACCCCAAAACCCTCACCAGTATAGAAACATCAATATGTGACTAAAAAAACTACTAAAAATTGCTTATAAATGACTAAACTTGGTCATGTGACCATTAGTAGTTTATTTCCAATCATTTATAACATGACCAAATTTATGACTAAACCAATTTTAGTCATTTATTGGTTGTTTTGATTGATTTATTTGGTAGTATATTTAGTTAATTTAGTCATTGATTTAGTCATATTATTCACTGAGCTTGGTCACATGACCATTAGTAGTTTATTTCTAGTCATTTATTTAGTCATTTGATCAATTTGGTCATATATTTAGTCATATTTATTCATCGATTTCTATCAAGTGGTAGTATATTTAGTCATTTGATCAATTTGGTCATATATTTAATCATATTTATTCATTTATTTTTGTACACTGATTTTTTTCAACTGGTAATATTTAGTCATATTTATTCATTGATTTTGTCCAACTGGTAGTATATTTAGTCATATATTTTCAGTCATATTTGAGGATTTAAATATATAAAAAAGAAACACACATCATGAATCATCAATTGCACACAATAAGACAACCATTAAGAAGGAAATATCGGTGAACTTTATTAATAAAAGAAAGGTGTTCTAGTTACAACTTAGAAATAGAGTATTACAATTTTTATTTTTCAGTCACAAGATTGAAAATCTGAGTTACAATATTGCACAGAAATGACTACAAGAAATAAGCTTCTCCAAAAATCTTCCACAATGATGGAAATGCATGCTTGGAGCCCTTTAATGCTATGGAATAGAAGAAAAAGAATCATTTATTTTCCACCATAGTGAATTCATTCTTTTGTCATCCTCAATTATGGGTGCACACATTGCCATCAACATGACTTAATCATGTCTCATTGATGTAATTTATAAGTTCTCCAATAGGTAGTGAGTTATTTCTAATTCTTGCAACATTATATAATATCTTGTCAAAAATTGTAACTGAATCAATGCCTCTAAATTTGATTTTAGCAATGTCATGTGTCAAAGCCACTTCTTCCTTAGTTGCTGCCAAATTGAAAGAGCCAACGAGTTCACCACAACTATAAGGTGGTTTACTTAATGGATAAATCTCGTTTATAAGCAAAATATATAGTAGATTTGTTCATGTTCGGTGTACTCACTCTATGTTCCTGGATATACATCTTTGTTTTCATTAATTCTTCTAATTCCAGCCCGCCACTTTCCTTTTTGACGATGTCTACGATATGTTACAGATTTTACCATTAGAGTACAACTTTTCCTACAAATTTTTATTGAATAGTCATTTCTGTAAGGAAACTCAGGTGCGGAAACAGCTTCCTACACTAATCTCTTAAGGAAAGTATGGTGCAAATTCGTTTTAAACCCTTACAATTTCAGATTCGTTAATCTACTTAACAAAGATATTGCAGCAATATACCATACATACAGAAAATGAAGAATGACACAATGATTTACCCTGGGGAAAACCTTTCGGTAAAAAACCCCAGCACTCCAAAACCTGCACAATGTATTATCTTCAACACAACGGTTACAACACACTTGCAATGCAAGTTCTTTCAGGAGATTTCCAACTCTTGAAGACAAAATGCGGCAGCATGAAAAAACGTTCCAACAATACACTCACATCACAAATCTTCACAACCCTAAAAAACGCTTATATCATGCGCTTCCCTTTTAGGGCAACTTCCGAAGATAACTGTATTAGGGTTTTACCATTCTCCGAGAAAATAGGAACTCGAAAATTTTTTTCGGGGCGATGCCCCGAACCCCACTATCGTGGAAGAGTGTACAGTACTCAACTTTATCAATTGCCACATGTCTTCACCTGTCATTGAATCTTCCAGACATAGCTCTTACGTGTCATAGGAATCCGTCATAACCGTTTCAGCCATGATCTCCTTACACACAATTCAAGATGCCGACACATTAAGTGGAGTGACACATCAACATGCAAACTAGACATGTACACTCACACTTAATTACATTATTTGCAAGAAATACATTTTACAAAACAAATAATAAGAATAGGAATTATCCAAGGTTGAGACACCTTATTCCTAACATTCTCCCACTTGTCGAACACCTTGTAAGAGCAATAGGAACATAACAGGAATTAACCGCTATAGGCCAAAAGGCCCATAGACTCCAAACACCATCTGAACTTCACAGTGCCCACTGGTTTCGTTAATGCATCTGCAACATTCTTCACAGTATCTACCTTCTCCAAATTTATCTTTCCATCTTCCACCATATCTCTCACAAAGTGAAACTGCACATCAATGTGCTTCGTTCTGGCATGGAAAGTTGGATTCTTCGCAAGGCAAATAGCACTCTGACTGTCACACCAAATAGTAATCTGTTCTGCATCAACACCAACATCAGAACACAATCTCCTAAGCCAAATGGCTTCCTTACAAGCATGAGTAGCAGCCATGTACTCAGCTTCTGTAGTGGACAAAGCAACCACAGGTTGTCGCTTACTCATCCAACTGATGGCACCACCAAACATAGTGAAAACATAAGCACTGGTGGATCTCCTGCTGTTAATATCACCTGCCCAATCTGAATCCACAAATCCACGAATACAAACTGAATGTGGAGATCCAGAAGAGTTACCATGGTAACATATGGAGTAATCTGATGTACCCCTCAAATATCTGAATACTCGCTTAACTGCATCCCAATGTACCCGTCCAGGGTTAGCCATAAACCGGCTTAGGACTCCCACTGCTTGGGCAATGTCTGGTCTAGTACAGACCATAGCATACATAAGACTGCCAACTGCACTAGCATAAGGTACTCTACTCATGTCCTCCACCTCACTAGGAGATTTTGGACAATCATCTACAGATAACTTTGTTCCCATTGAAACAGGAACACATAGTGGTCTACAATCTACCATGCTGAACCTGTCCAACACAGACTTCACATACTTACTCTGACTCAACCAGAGTTTTCTGTTAGACCTGTCTCTACTGATTTCCATACCCAAGATGTACCTTGCTGCCCCAAGATCTTTCATCTCAAACTGTGCTGACAACTGAGATTTAAAATCAGAAATCATACCCTTACCCTTCCCAAACAGCAACATATCATCAACATATAATGCAACAATAAGAAGGCGATCATTTTCAACTCTGAAATAAACACAATGATCTGATTTCGATCTTACAAATCCAATTGACAACACAAAGGCATCAAACTTAAGGTACCACATCCTAGGAGATTGCTTCAAACCATATAGAGATTTCTTTAATCTGCAAACTAAGGATTCATTACCTTTAACAATGTAGTGCTCAGGCTGTGACATATAAATCTCTTCCTCCAAATCACCATGAAGGAAAGCTGTCTTCACATCCATCTGTTCTATCTCTAAATCATATGATGCAGCAAGAGATAACAGAAATCTAATGGATGTCAACTTTGCAACAGGAGAGAATATTTCACCATAATCTATTCCCTCTACCTGTGAATACCCCTTTGCAACCAATCTAGCTTTGTACCTTTCAACACTGCCATCTGCACAGAATTTCTTCTTGAACACCCATTTACAGCCAACAGATTTTCTCCCTTTAGGCAAAGGTACAAGGTCCCAAGTTTTGTTTTTCTCCAATGAAGCCATCTCATCATCCATAGCCTCAATCCAGGAACCTGCATCTTCCATGCCCAAAGCCTCTTTCACAGATCTAGGCTCATCAGTGTTAGTAATCAAAGCAAAAGCACAACTGGAATCTAACATAGAATAACCAAACCTTTCTGGTTGCTTTCTTTCTCTCATGGATCTCCTCAAGGGCTGAGGTTGAGGTTGTTCTTCCTCTTCTTCCGAACTATCAGAGCTGCTAGAGCTCTCCTCATCATTAGACCCAACATGGTCTCTCTGTTCAGTCTTCTCAGGGGTAGGAGGAAACTGAACAACATCTTTTTCCTTTTCTTTTTCATCTGGTTGTAGCACAATAGGAGAAGATGTTAGCTCTCTAAAAATAACATTTCTACTATACAACACCTTACTAGTCATAGGATTCCAAAGCTTGTATCCTTTCACACCAACACTGTATCCGATGAAAATACATTTGACAGCTTTGTTTTCCAACTTAGATCTTTTCTCCTTTGGAACATGTGCATAAGCTTCACAACCAAAAACACGAAGATGTCTAATTGAAGGCTTCTTACCAGACCACACCTCCATGGGTGTCTTACCAACAAGAGCTGATGTAGGAGATCTGTTAACCAGATAGCAAGCAGTGGCAACAGCTTCGGCCCAAAATTTTTGTTCTAGGCCAGCTCCACTAAGCATACTCCTAGCCTTCTCCATCAGTGTCCTGTTCATTCTCTCTGCAACTCCATTTTGCTGCGGGGTGTAAGGAGTTGTCTTATGTCTCTCGATTCCTCGTTCTTTACAGAACTGTTCAAACTCTGTGGAACAAAACTCACCACCATTATCAGTTCTCACACACTTGATTCTTTTACCAGTCTGATTCTCCACGAGAGCCTTAAATTCCTTGAACCGACTGAAAACCTGTGTCTTACTTTTTAGGAAATATATCCAAGTCCTTCTACTGTAATCATCTATAAAAGATACAAAATATACAGAACTGGAGATAGAAGGAACTTTTACAGGACCAAAAACATCAGAATGAATAAGATCCAAAAGTCCAGAAGACTTGTGAGAACTAGAGTAGAACTCAACACGATTTTGCTTACCATAAACACAGTGTTCACAGAAATCGAATTCGAGATTACAATCATTTAGCCCCTCAACGAGATTTTTAGTTTTCAAGGTCCTAAGACCCTTCTCACCAATGTGGCCAAATCTCATATGCCACAACATTGTCTTTTCTGCAGGAAGCTTGCCTTCCAAAGTGTTTACACCCTTAGGCACACTTACTGCACTGCCATCGGAACCCATTGCCACAATCTTCTTTACTGCTCGTTCAGATGGTGGGGATGAAGTGATAGCCGCTCTCTTCTTTGAAACAGAAGAACTATTGCATTGAGCAATGCATGCATCAAGCTGAAACAAAGTACCTCTCCTAGTACCTTTAGCGAGCACCATAGATCCTCTTATCATCTTGCATCCATCTTTCGAAAAAACAACTTGCACACCTACATCATTCAACATACTTACAGATAATAGGTTTCGTGCCAAACCCGGAATGTGCATAACTCCATTGATTCCCTTTACTCGTCCATCAGGAAATCTGATAGTGACCCTTCCGCGTCCAACTATCTTTAGGTGAGAATCATCACCCAAGTACACCTTTCCACCATCAAACTCTTCATATTTTGAGAACCAGTTTCGATGAGAGGTCATGTGAAAAGAAGCACCCGAGTCTACTAACCACACATCATCAGATGCATGGGCTGCCAAAGCTGCAATAAAAGCATCTCCATCTTCTTGAGATTTTTCAGAAGCTGAATCTGAGCCTTTCTTCTTCTTCTTCGGTTCTTTGCAGTCCCTCCGGAAGTGCCCAGATTTATCACAGTTCCAACATTTCGCCTTGGACTTTCCAGGAGTCTTAGAACTCCCACGGGATTTGGATCTGCCCTTCTTTGACTTATTGTCATTCTGCTTTCCTTTGTCGTTGGATCTCCCGCGAACAGCAAGGGCTTCCTTAGACGAATCCGAAGTCTTTCTTCGCATCTCCTCAGACAGCAGTGAAGACACCACATCATCCATACGGAATGTGACTATAGTACTTCCGAGAGCCATCACAAGATGGTCCCACGAATCCGGCAAGGAACAAAGCAGGGTCATACATCGATCCTCCTCCTCAATCTTGGCACCAGATGATGCCAACTGTGCAATCAATAAATTGAATGCATTGAGATGATCAGTTACGGATCCACCTTCCTCCATTCTTAAAGAATACAACTTCTTTCTCAGGAACAACTTATTCACCAGAGATTTGGCCTGATACACAGACCCAAGCCGTTTCCACAAAGAATTTGCAGTAGTCTCATCAAGAACATTCAGAAGAACGGCATCTGCTAGACAGAGTCTGATGAGACCCTTAGCCTTCCGATCCTTGATATCCCAATCCGCTTGAGGTATCGCTACAGGTTTCACATCAAGTGAAGTAGCCTCCCATAGATCGCGGTCTTCAAGCATGTCTTCCATCTTGAGTTTCCACAACTCGAAATTAGTGCCATTAAATTTCTCCACCTCCATTCTACTGTATGAGGAACTTGCCATCTCAATCTGCAAATAAGATTCAGAATGCTCTGCACAAAAAAACTCCCACTCAACTTGAGATTAGCTCAAAAAACCCTACCCAACAACTAGGATCAAAAGTTGATCAGGCTCTGATACCACTTGTAAGGAAACTCAGGTGCGGAAACAGCTTCCTACACTAATCTCTTAAGGAAAGTATGGTGCAAATTCGTTTTAAACCCTTACAATTTCAGATTCGTTAATCTACTTAACAAAGATATTGCAGCAATATACCATACATACAGAAAATGAAGAATGACACAATGATTTACCCTCGGGAAAACCTTTCGGTAAAAAACCCCAGCACTCCAAAACCTGCACAATGTATTATCTTCAACACAACGGTTACAACACACTTGCAATGCAAGTTCTTTCAGGAGATTTCCAACTCTTGAAGACAAAATGCGGCAGCATGAAAAAACGTTCCAACAATACACTCACATCACAAATCTTCGCAACCCTAAAAAACGCTTATATCATGCGCTTCCCTTTTAGGGCAACTTCCGAAGATAACTGTATTAGGGTTTTACCATTCTCCGAGAAAATAGGAACTCGAATATTTTTTTCGGGGCGATGCCCCGAACCCCACTATCGTGGAAGAGTGTACAGTACTCAACTTTATCAGTTGCCACATGTCTTCACCTATCATTGAATCTTCCAGACATAGCTCTTACGTGTCATAGGAATCCGTCATAACCGTTTCAGCCATGATCTCCTTACACACAATTCAAGATGCCGACACATTAAGTGGAGTGACACATCAACATGCAAACTAGACATGTACACTCACACTTAATTACATTATTTGAAAGAAATACATTTTACAAAACAAATAATAAGAATAGGAATTATCCAAGGTTGAGACACCTTATTCCTAACAATTTCTATAGTCAGATCAAGATCTCAAAATTCTAAATAAAACTATCAATTTAAATACAAACCTTGTTACTCCATAGTATATTGATGCACCTCTATTAAAGCCACTACTCCTCCTATATCAATAAAATATTATACGTTAGCACCATACATGCAAGTAATCCAATATAGTATCTTACTCAAACTAAATCTAAAACGTTGTCATAGACCTTATGTTGACCCTATTGTGTATGAATTTTCTGATGGGTCATTTGAATATGAATAAATTCAAGCTTGGGCAACTCTTCATGTATTTAAAATTTTAAGCTTTCTATACCAATGTTCTCTTTCTTATTCTAATAGAAATGCATATATGTACTGTCAGTTCCAGAAACAAAAGCTCCACTAACATAATTCTAATCTAAAAGACTTCAATGGAAAGAATTATGATACCTTTTGAAATAATTAATATAGTCTATGGTGGTAATCTATTTCATGACGTCAAGCTCTTCTTTGTATTAAGTTTCTACATAAAACATGTCATTTTAACAGTATTATGCAAAGGTAGATGTGTGCATAATCTAGAATAATAAATAGTGTTAATATATGCAATACCAAATGTAAAATTCTTGTAGGAATTTTTTTTGTGCTTGTCACCTCAATACTTAAGAGCATCCTTATCATAAGCTATTGTTACTTTCAACTCAGTGTCATAACCACCTACAAGTACATCAACCCTAAGTCAAAAATTCAATCCAATCTAGTTCAACTAACAACTAAATGTAAAATCCCAGAGACTAGAGTATCAAATTAGTATTTAAATGTAATTGTTAACAAATTCAATATATCCACAAAATGATAATGCTCACCTAAATATATTGTTGAAGATTTTAATGGATGTCTAGATTTAAAGGATGAAAAGGTCACACACAAATTATTTAGCATTAGTATCTGGATAAAGACATCTTAGATCTATAAACAACAAACAAAATGAATTGCTCCAGATTTTTTTTTGATGAAAAATGCTTAAAAATATTCTAAATACAAACATTAGGGTTCCATAGTCTATTGTAACTGTAATTAGGGTCTAGGTTCCATAGTCTATTATAATTAGGGCTCTACAGTGTATTATAATTATATTTATAAATTTTTGATAAAACTACATAATAATTTTATGATCAACACTTCAAGTTAAACTTAGAATAGTGATACATGGACAATATTTCTTATGGTAATTTCAATCCTTTTAACATACCTTGTCCTCCCTTTTGTTTGTGACCTCCTCTGATGAAGCTATTGTCCCACAAATGGGCTTCATATCTCCCTATCCATTTATGTTTGCAAGATAAAAGGTCCAAGAGTTGTTGCCAACTATAATGCTTTGGATGTTATTAGTATGTTATTGATATTGAATCATGGACTGGACTATATGATACCTTATCACTGAAGATCTTGTATCAACAGGGAGATATGGATCTTGTTGCCACTAATCTGCCTAAAGAAAGCCATATGCTAATATTTGACTTCTGAAATATAAGATATTTGATTTTTTGTTTCATGTGCCTCCAAATAGGTGCAACAAATCCTTAAATGGGATTAACACAGATTTATTCAGTAGGAAAAAGAGACTAATTCTATATGATTTTTCTTTATAATTCATCCCAATGTTGAGATTGATCATTATCAACATTGGGATGAATTATAAAGAAAAATCATATAGAATTAGTCTCTTTTTCCTATTGAATAAATCTGTGTTAATCTCATTCAAGGATCTGGTGCACCTATTTGGAGGCACATGAAATGAGAAATCAAATATGTAAGAAAATGCAACCAATGGGTGTAAAGCCCAACTCCTCAACCTTTGAAAGCATCCTTCTTGCTTGTTTGTGAATTGGAGCTTTATATGAGCAAGTTCTTTCAAAGACAAAAAAATAATCATTACAAGTCATCAACACCAACAAAAAGGAGACCAATATATAGATGATTGAAACAAAAGAATACAATCAAAATACTAAAATCAATAAGTAAAATCTTACTGCACAACAACCATCTATGTATATACCATTGCATCATTAACCATTTAACTGTCAATAACTCACTATCCTACCGAAGACATCCAACCATCCACTATCCACCACTATACTACTATACACAAACTAGTCCATCGCGGTATGGTGGTATCTATTGCTCTACCACACCAAGCCTCATACACCGTCATGGTGTGGCAGTGACTATACCACACCACCGCAGGATACCTTCGACCATCGCCGCGGGGTAGTGGTAACCACCACTATAGCACACCAATCAACATGAAGCACCACAGGGTGGTGGTAACACCACACTACTACAAGATCAATCTAACACCTTTGAGGGGTAGCGGTAAGTATCACTCAACTTCCAGTCACTCCATGAGACGTCACAAGATGACGGTAAAGGCCTTAAATCTCACTTGGTGTAATCTGACTTGATGATGACCAATTTGGGGGTCCACCAATGAATTTGAGACACATAATTCTAATAGGTAAATACCATAAATTGTCCAAAACAAATACACATGTATCATACTCAAGTCCCTTAGGAAAATAGAGCATGTGAGACTTCCTGCTAAACCAACTCAAAATTAATAAGGTGTAAATATATGGCTCTTTTAACACTACAATTAAGGTGTAAATCACAAATATATAAGAAAGATGTGGCATAGCTTCCAACAATTGCAATCTATAAATCAAGCCCTACTGAAAAGGAAACAAAAAGAGAGATTGTAGCAAAAATCCTAGCCGAAAGATAAGATTGTTATTTAAAAATCAACAAAAGGAAAAGCTTAAACTTGTGTAACAATATAGAACACCTAACCACCTAGTATACAAAGCAACCTTTTTATATAGATCTTGATCATGGGACATCCATCAAAGCATAACAGTAGGGATTTTTTTGTCATATATTGTAGTTACAAGTGCCCTGCTAGACATACATGAAAATGTGGAAGCATAGACAATTTGTATCAAGCCAAATGTCAAAAAGTATAATTAAAAAGACAAATCATTACAATTGGACCAAGTAGATTTATGATTTTATCTTTAGAATGTAGGAACTTTCTTTGTCGGAGCTTCACGACCTCAAATTGGATCTCCAATTGGACCAACAAATTTATGATTTTATCTTTAGAATGTAGGAACTTTCTCTGTTCAATATTCACGACCTCAAATAGGATCAAAAAGTAGATAAGTAGATTTATGATTTTCTTTGTCCACCGACATTTGTATTCCTATACTTAGGTTCTACTTCTGAGCGAAAACACCCGGAAGTGTTTCAGGTCGGCTAAAAGTACTCTCCAGCCTAGTTATGTCACTAATAGCAATTCAAGTTTTCCTGAACCATCCATACCTGAATGTTGCATCACAATCTATTCTTCCTACACATAAGAATGCCACATATTAACCCCTTCTAAATAAAACATTTAATCATCATAAAACTATAATTAATAAATAATTTCAGTTTCATAAAGAATCTGATGTCATTTACTATAAAAAAAAAGTTGTATAAATCACAAAAAATCCATGGAGCCTCCTAAATGTAGCTTAAAGCAAGTTTACAAGATGGGTTTCAGCATGAGAAGCTTTCTACTATAGATTTCAATGAATGTATTATAAGTAGAAACAAAAATTATTCACACTCAAAGTAATGCAATCAAACATTTATTCCAAAAGAATGTAAGTAGGAGTTAACTAAAAACATAATAACTTTTTGCTTTGTTTCTTTTATCAATATTCCACGTGGAAATGGAATAATCACTAAGAAACCCTAACAATAAAAAATGAAGTAAAGTTTCAAGAAAGGAAATTCTAATGTACTATTGTGTAAAGGTGATGAAGGCGCTTATATGAGCATGACCTGCATATAAATCCCTGCCATTGAATTGCCATCCATCCAAAGAGAAAATAAGCAATGCAAGGATTTGAGCAATATAAGTCCAAAGGGTTGTGTTGTAACAGTAATTGAATCACCATAAGAGCACAACTGAGGAAAAAATTCTTGTGATTGTAATTATGTGATCCATAACTCTATTGGTCATGTGGCACAATTGTGTTATAACAACTACAAGATGCATTCATGTGTGACCCAAGTTTAATGTGGTTATGTTGTGATATAAATGAAGGCACTCATATGAGCACAATTCATGTACAAATTAATCATTGTAATCACAATTAGGTGTCAATCATCATTGGGTGCATTCAGGTTGACTCAATTTTAATAGGTTACAATATAATGATAGCATGATCCAAGAGCGATTACCTCTTGCTGCAATAAAGAGCCTATAACTCTTATTGATATGCAGAGTGGTTGTGTTATATCAATTATGTAGTGCATTCAAGAACAACCCATGTTTAATGGGCTATTCTAGAGAGTGATCAAGATTTTATAAACCTTATGAATGTTACTTAAAAGTGTACAACTTAAACTACAGACCAATTTTGTTACATACTTGAACGCAATCTTGGGTTACCAAAAGCTATAATAATATCATTTGCTAATAACCATTATGGAAAGTATTAAAGCAAGACCCATGCTATATAGGATACATTTACCTGATTAGGTTTACATACCTTAATGATCAAACACAAGCTTCCCACACACATTAGGATACAATCCAAGATCATACCACACCCTGTTAAGACAACTAATTTTCTAACCCAAGATTTAAGGTTATTTTTTAATACCAAAAAAAGCATTGATAAGAGCATGACTAGGGCACAACCCTAGGCCTCCATAGAAACATAAACCATAACTCTAGTGGATTAGTGAGGTTGTAATACTAGAAATATTGAGACATTGTAGCCAATAACAAAATCTTGCAATCTAAAGATTGTAGCCAATAACAAGCACACTATGTAGCTCAGTGACATTTGTAAATATAATCTATGGTAAGAAGAATGACAGTCACTTGAGGTGTGACAATCAAAAAGAGGCCGAGCAGTGACAAGATAATAAAGGTCAAACCTTGCATAGTAAAGTGGAGATTTTAATAATGAGTTTCCTTACCCCCTTGCTAACCTTAAGGGTTTTTCAAATGCTATTGATAGTGTTAGAAAAGGCAAATGCAATCATGGAATGACTATCCAAATGAAGTAACAGTGGCAATTAAAAGCTCAATGTTTCTTCTTAGCCATTGTATAATTGAGGTAGTGGATTGCATGTTAGAGCAATGTTCTGAGATTCATCAAAGATGGGAGAATAGTGCATAATACCTTATGGACTGTGAATTAGTGACAATAAGGTTGAAGGATATTAAGACCCACAATACCATGAAATAATGAGTCCCTTGTAGTAAGTAAGTAGGCAGTCTATAGGGCGTAGTTTGATTTTATAAAAGGATGCTCATGAAAGGAATCTTCAAGTGATAGCAAGTGAGATATTTGAGATTGCAGCTAAGGGTGCAGTATCTAGTCTTAAAGGTAGTTAGCAAAGCAGTAAATGTGCAAGAAAATCAAACCCTACACAACAAACAATTCACAATGTTGTCTTGCATAATGCCTTGAGATTGAAGACAAAAATATCATTATATCTTGATGAAAGTAGTGACCTTAATGGTCAATCATTGGAAAGCATGATTTTAAAGCATGATATTGTGCTTAAGCAAGAAACATTTTAAGCAAGGCAATGAGTATTGGTTTGGAGCAATGGTAGGTATGAAGGAATTGATTTATATGGATACTATGTAGTCTATCTTAAGATAACATTCTTAGAAGAGATTGAAGGTGGATTATGGAACTCAAGGACCATGATAAAGATTAAAGCAAAGAATGAGATCTATTTAAAAGCCACTGTCATGAAGTTATTAAAGATGTCACATGAAAAACCCTAGCAACTAGAGTAAT